>OX578285.1:37105153-37347751 GCA_951217055.1 Gerris lacustris | reverse complement strand
AGTTAGGAAAAAGTATTTTGATGTTTTACTTAAGCTGAATAGGCTTCAATATTAATAGGACTTGTAATTTATTAGATTTCTTTTACAAAAATACACTAAATAAAATACTTATGATTCTACTTACCTTAAATTTTACGCAGTAATGACCTTGAATCTTCATATCAGTTATATTTTATAAACTCACTACTCTTTTTACAATTAGTATTGATTTTTGACAGCACGGGAAAATCAAAAAAATGTGGAGTGCCAATGAGAGTGCTGGATTTTGAATTCAAGAAGGTCGGGCCAACTAGGCAAATAAAAATATCACTAGTGGAGGGGCGAGGATCTAAGGGTAACTGTTCCAAGAGACTTTATAACCTCCACTGCTTGAGCTTGATACACTGAATATTACACTGGTTTTGAAATTTTATTTGTAACTACCCGTCATTTCAATTTTTTAAGTTATTCTGATAAAATAACACTCAGACAGCAAATTAATAAACTCAGTAATCGTTATCGCAAATCATGTACGAAACAAAATGAAATAAGCAGTATGAACAGAAAAAATTATTAACATTATCAGAAAATTCAGCTATACATAAACAAAAAAGGGCACTATTTCCATGTTATATAATAGGGTTTATTGTTTATTTACCAAAAAATTATAACTAAAACTTTAACACACTGTACAAATATTGATGCATTAAAATGTAAACCTCGACTGATTTAACAAAGGTTCTTACACTTCATTTCATTATAATTAATCATCTGTTGGGTAAATTTATTCTTCATCTAAGTAGTTGTAAGCCTACACTTTTTATAAAATTTTATTACCGACATTAAATTATATGATTATAAAAAGGAAATAAACTCTTACATTAAATTTCAAAACATATTTGCAAATAAGAAGTGAAAATCTAAGTGGAAAAATCAGGTTTAAAGATCACGATTTGTTGAAGGAGTAAAATAACCTTCTTTTGTTGACAAACAAATGATGCATTTCCACCCCTCCCACAGGCCTAGTGGCCTGTGGGATTTTATTTCTTCCCTCACATAGGTTGGTCAACCTGAGTGTCAAAAAACAATACTAATTGTAAAAAGAGTATAATAGACACATTTTCTCTTGAAAAAATAAATTTTACCTAGTATTAAATTAATTTTTTTTTTTTTTTAAATAATTTTAGAATAAGTGGCAATGATGACTAAGTTCCTTTTTAACTAATGTTATACTAAGAAGCGCCAAAGAAGTTTTTTGTCCCCTATAATTTAACCAAACAGACTCACTTTTGTAAATTAAAAAAATATACGTGCATACATAAACAACGATAAAACCAGTATGCATACATAAACTACGTTTGAAATTATAGTAGTGTGAAACACTTACTACGTTAAGTTTCCATGTGTTTAAATACGGATTGAATCCTGATTTGGGATTTAACAAGTTAGGTGTTTCCATGAGTGGTATTGAATCCTTATTCAATACGAAATAAACAAAACAAACTTTTTCTTGGTTACTTTTGGTAAAGGTTATGAATAATTTTGTAACCTTCACCTTTTAAAACCATGTTTTTTTATTATCTTTTTTGACAGATTTGACTAAAGTTTCTACAGAAATACACTAGGTAAACTCACACCCACACTCTGCACATGTCAGGATCGAGTTCAGGTGTTTCCATGCAACTCGATCCAGATACGATCCCAGAATTTAGTGTATAGTATCAGGATTGGTATCTCATTTAATCCGTATTGAATTTAGGTTTCCATGGACACTTTCGATCCAAAAACTGTATTCAACCCATATTTAAACATCATGGAATAATAACTATCCTCCTAAATAACTATCTAAATAAATAATCCTAATAACTATTGTCCATAATTATGGACGATAGTTATTGTTTCATGATGTTTAAGTACGGATTGAATACAGGTTGAATACAGTTTTGTACAACATCATCGCATATTTCGTATCAATCGTAGATCAAATAAATTGTTTTGAAAAAATTAATAATTCTGTTGATGTATGTTTCTTGGACTCATTGATGTATTACATCCCGTCATATTCTTAGATCTTTCAACTATTAGATAGATCAACAGCATAAACCAGTTTAGAGATAGCAACAACTCCCTCAATTTGTACAAGGAAATAGGAAAGGGAGGGGAGTCAAATTTTTAAAAACAATTTACTAACCCACTTGTAAATATTTATACAACTGAAAAAATTTAACTATGCAGACATTAATAAAATGGTTCAAAATAACCATATTATGGCCGTTGATTTAAATTTTTCATATAACTTCTTCAACTTTAACAAAATTATAAAAGAAGAAATATTTTTTCTACTCCAATAATGGTAATTTGAATGAAAAGCTATATAAGTAGGCTAGGATTTTTCTTTCTTTTAATGTGACACCAAAAATGTAACTTAAAAGAACTATTTAATTCATAAGTATCAAAATAAATCTGTAATAATGTAATAACTAATTGTTGAGTAACTTAGAATATAATTATGTAATTAAAATAGATTACATAATTTTTTTTTATGTTTATTGTATATAATATGAATAACTTAGCTAGAAAAATAGATACATATACATATATATATAAACAGCTAAATCTTACTGAAGTCATTAGGACTTTTATTTACTCTTTACTTCCTCTTTAGCATTTAAAAATAAAATGACAACAAGTATTTATTTACTTGTTAGCTTGAAAAAACTTGTTTAAATGAAAAACATACAACACCCATATTCCATCAAAAATCAAGTTTTTCTTCTTTTTGTTACAGGTAATAGTTTCAATATATATATATATATTTATATATATATAATTTTTTTTAAATTTAAAACAGTCAGTTACGATCTAAAATTTTTTCACAATAAAGAACAATATATAAATATAAACAACAAACCATATGGTTAGTAATAAAAAAAATAAGAGTAGTGAAAAGTACTTGTCTACAGGCAGTGATCAGGAATAACAGGGAGAACAAAAAATAAATCATCACCAAAGTGGAAAAACAAATAATTAGGGGCATTATAAAAGTTCTTGAATGTGTGACATACCACACAAAATATGAGAAACAGAAAAATGAATCCCAGATTTCAAGGGTAAGCTTCACCAATATGAACCTGGGATGATAAACTGTTTTTCACCACATATAGAAAAATACTTTCCAATATACATATATAATTTGATTTATACATCTATTAAATTTTATACATCTATCAAATTAAAAAAATAATAATAATAGTAACCACCAATTTATGAAATAACGAAAAAAAAGAATATATTAATATTTAAATAAATAATAAAGAGAACCTACTTGGGCAATAGGGATATAAAAAAGCACCACCTGTAAGTGTAAGGTGGTCATTTTTAATACTGGCCATATAGTAAAACAAGGTATTAATATTTTTTTTAAAAAACATTTTTTTTTTTTTTAAAATAGTTATGAAGATTTTGTGGACAGTTTGTAATCACTTATTGATAAAAATGTTAAATACATCCTATATTTTGGAAAATTGTTAAAAGAAATTCATATTGAAAAATACATAAAACAGTATAAGTGAATATAATGATAATATTAAGATTTATGAGAGCTTTAAATGAGCACTTGAAATAGGGAGCGCACAAATTCATATTCATTTTTGAGTTGAATAAAAAGTGATTTCCAATAAAACAGAAACAACCAATCTATAGTATTACAGTAATTCAGTATATGAAGGTGATTAAATGAAACCATTCCAAGCCTAAGTGTTAAGGTGTATTGTCTATTATTTATCATATACAATAATATTAAATAATAATTATTATTATGTTAACAGTATTGATAACTTATTAAAGTTAATAATATAAAGAAAGAAAAAGGATATAATAATAAAAAAAAAGTCAGGAGTATGTTGGTATATAGTAAACCTGTACCTTGGATTCTTCTCTGATTTAACTGAAATAAATTAATGAAGAAATTAATAAATAAATAATTATAACTAAAATTCCTCTCTTTAGAGATAAGATATGAAAGAGAAAGAGTGTAAACATAATTTTGTTTAAAACATAATTTTGTTTACACTTTTTAAAATTTAGCACAATAAGTGATTTCATTTAATTCATTTTCATAACTTCAAATTCAATTTTTTTTTTTTTTTTAAAAAAAGCTTAATTTAATACATAATATTAAATATAGAATACACACTCCTGACAAGTAAAATATGAATTGCAGAAATAAAATGAACTTAATAATACACTTAAGTTGACGATGGAAAAAATCTTATAAAATTTAGGTAGGCCATAATTTTTAATTTTTATCAATTATATTTTTCTTGTTTATAAACTTTCTTTATATTCTACAAGGAAACTGTTTCTTGATTAAACTTTCTTTATATTCTACAAGGAAACTGTTTCTTGATTAAACTTTCTTTATATTCTACAAGGAAACTGTTTCTTGTTTAAACTTTCTTTATATTCTACAAGGAAACTGTGTGTTTACTGTGTTATAAGACAGTAAAAAAAAAAAAAAATTAAACAGATAAATTAAACTTGGTTTACCGACAGGTGAAATTGATTATAATAATTTGATTTTATCAATTTGATTTATAAATATTAAAATTAATTTGTTTCAATAGCATTCAGGTCTAAATAAATTAATTTACGTAAATAAATACATTTTCCATCGTAAAAAATGGATAGTTAATTAAATAAAGCCAAAATTAAATGCACTAAAGATGAGATGGGAGTAATCTATAATATGCAATTTAAACTATAGATATAAATAAAGTGAGCATGGTAATTGGAATAAAGTGGAATGCATTTTAAAGACCTTAGAGGCTTAAAAATAACAGAATTATAACATTTTTATAGAATTTCGTCAAAAAAATTACACATGATAGATTAAATTGGTTAATTTTCAATTTTAATTTAATATTTTATTTTCAATTTCACCATTAATTGATTTAATTCATTAATTCCTAACACATATTCCAAGTGGTGTAACTAGGTGGTTAAAATAAGGAAACATTAGAATTAAAAGTTTTTTTAAAAAAAATAAATTTGGACCAAATACAAGAAACCAAGGTTAGTATATATTCTAATGTTCTCTTACACGAAAGCCGATACTTCAATACAGATCACTAAATAATGTGGTAAGCCTGTGGCAGATTAATTATTATAGTACATTACGTGTCGAGTGCGGAAAGTAGCATTTTGCATGCAAGTGTGGAGGTTTGCACCCGAGCGAAAGCGAGGGTAGTAAAACCACACGAGCAATGCAAAATGCCGTTTTCGCACGAGTTGCGTACTGTACTTTATCTACGATTGTTAGATTTAAATAATAAATAGAGAAAATAATTAACTTGCTGTATGTAAGTTCGTATCTCTCTCTTGATAAAGATGGCATTAATTCTTGAGTTGTATTTTTTGCCGAATTAATTATTTTTGGAGGAGTATTATTCTCCACATTTTCGTCAAAGTCACTTGATTCACTCATTGTTTTTCACTAAAAACTCGATGTAAACAGTTACTTTAATAAAAGAACAGCAAATTAGTTTTTTGTTAAATGTAAACAAACTCGCTGATCCTTAAGCTGAAGAATTCCTCTTCTTTACCGCTCTAGGGTGGTAAAGAAGAGGAATTCTTCAGAACAATGAGACGCGCATGCGCAATGAATACAAGTACGTAAAGAATCACTTTCTACGCATCTAAACAGATACAATGTTTATATTTCGTATCAATCGTAGATAAAATTTATTTACATGAGGTTTAATATCTCGACCATTGGAATAAAGAGATTTTTACTGATTTAATTAAATGTAAATAATAAGAAGAATATCATCTTAAGGGATGGAAAAAAATTAAAAAGTACCTGAAATCCTAGTTACACCAATAGCTTAAAATGTGAGATCAGAAAATGTATATATTAATAATAATTTATTTGTTATTTAAAGTTATTTTTTTCTTTTTTTTTTAAAAAAAAGGACTTTAAACAGAATTAACTTGACTATGAACAATTTTAACAGAAGAACTTAATTAAGAATGAGCTTTTGATCACAGTTATTTTATAACAAACTTATTTACTACAGTCCAAAAGTACAGGTAATGCTAATTGATTTCCATACTACCCAAAAACATAGATATAAAAAAAAGAATAAATAAAGAACAAAAAGTCATAAATGAATACATAATTTGATGCACTTATTTATTATTTTCATGTGACAGTCATATCTAAATAATAGAGTGTTACCATATTAATATATTAGGACATTGAAAGCATAGTTTGCTAGATTTTCAGAAGGACAATATAATTTAACTCTTAGTAAAACATTTTTTAATTTTTTAATCAAAGATATTAAATTTTCATTGATCAATGACAATATATAATATTAGTACAGTAAACTAAAAAAAGTTAATTTTTACAATTGATAATATCCAGACCAAAGAGAATAAAATAACAAAATTAAATTAAGTTTATTTTGACAAAGGATAAATCAATTCAAATAAGAACTTAAAACTTAATAAACGTCGCTTAATGACTTTTAAAACGTCGCTTTCACAAAAATAATTTAGAAAAAGAAGATTTTAACAATTTAAGGAAAAAATTAATTTTTAGAAAAAAAAAATTCCCTGTATGCTTGCAATGTCTCAATATACACACCCTACACAAATAAAATAAGGCAGCAAACACGGAATAAATCATAGCTCGATTAATATCTAATAGTAAAATACCGACAAATTAATAAATTATAATTTATGTATTACATTCAGTGAACTATCTGATAATGACAAATGCTTAGCATCAAAATGTCGCATAATACATGATACATTTAATAAGACAATGCTGCATAAACTATAAGACAATTAACTTAACTTAAATAATAAATGTTACTACTTCAATGATATACAATACAAATACTCTAAAAGAAGAGCATTACATTGGTAGTCAAAAAAATAATTAATTTAAACATCATAAGAGTTCAATCATTAGGATATTATTATCTTTCCTTTCTTTTAGATATAATTATACATTTCATTTTATATATACATGTATAAATATATATATATATAAATATATATATATATATATATATATATATATATATATATATATATATATATATATATATATATATATATATATATATATGTATGTATGTAATAATAATAATAATAACACATAGGTATAGGAACTACAATAACAAAATTTCGTTATAGACATAGAAAATTATATTAGTATAATTAAATTTAATTAAAAAATATATATAATCATAATAGAAAATAAGGATTAAAACAATTTCCAACTAAAGCATAAGATATTTGCTAAATATATCAGCTCAAAAAAAAAATATATATATTTATATACCCTATTTACAACAAATAAGAGTAAACCAGAAGATAAGGAATTTTTTAAACTAGTGTGCACTTTTGATTTGCTTGCAAATTGATGTTTATATAACAGAATATAACTTTTACAACAGAAGTGACAGGAAAAAAAAAAAAAAAAAATATTTGCCCATTTTAAAGTCGTGTGATAAATGTTTGTTATTTTGAATTACAAACCATCATTATGAGTTTTCTCTTTTAGCCTGGTTCAACTTTTTTTGGGAACTATATTTTGTATTAAGGCAATTTCTTCTTTTGATTTTGTCTATTTCGCTATTGTCTTTTTTACATAATAAATAACGGTTGAACTGAGATACACGGTGCAGTAGAGAATCACTTGGCGGCACAATTTTGCTTTTTTTTGTACATTTGAGAGATTGTATTCCTTAGTCAAACAGTATATTAGTATGATTTATACATTTGAGAGATTATATATGTGTGATTTGTAGATAGGAGAGTTGATATCCCTTTGTCAAAATAATACATTTAAGTAAGGCCCTCGCATTTTTCTAACCTTTTCCCCAAACAGCACCGTTATATCTCAGATTTACCTAAATAACCCCCTAAAAAAAGTTCAACCACACAACATAAGGGTTCAAGCTACCAAAAGAATTTAAAAATGATTTTTAACATTTTTAATATAAAAGAGATAAACTGCCTGCCATAATAATCAATGTCTAAATGTAATGAAGAACTATTTTCGTCAATCAAATCCAAATAATGATCATTTAGAACAGTTGAAATGGGTTTGTTGTATATAATTTATTTAGTGAGATAAACAGATTGTAAATCTTGGTGAAATTTAGTCAAAATCCAGATAAACTGTACATGTAACTATTAAATTTTAAGTTAGCAACAGTTAAAGTGTAGATATGAGAGAGTTAGTGAGGTACGGTCTAAAGAAAAAACTAAGTTTTTTGGTAAAAACCTTTTTCTTTAGACCGTACCTCACTAACTCTCTCATATCTGTACATGTAACGTTGATTGCAACTTCCAATATTTATATTGATTGACCATAACAATAGTTCATATCTTAATAAAGATACGATACCTCCAATAATAGATTGCTTTTAAAAGCTTTGCTAAATTACAGTTTCTATATTTATTGCAGACAATTCTCAAAATTATTTTTGCAATTTAATTTGAAATAAAAAAAAAAATGACAATTCACATATCATTTCAAACTTATCACTGAAGTGATATTTCATGACTAAAAAGGTTAGACATTAACCTTCAGGCATTCACGCCCATGCTGTTTAGACCCCACTTTATGAATTATCAAGTATACGAGGAGTTACCAACAGAATTAGGCCCTTATTCTAGATTAGGAAGATATCGCATTCATTGTACATTTTTTCCACAAAGTACTGTCAGTATTCAATTGAGTCAATCACAGGTCAATCACTAAGACTGGATGGCAGAGCGGAG
Organism: Gerris lacustris; assembly: GCA_951217055.1. Lineage (NCBI taxonomy): Eukaryota > Metazoa > Arthropoda > Insecta > Hemiptera > Gerridae > Gerris > Gerris lacustris. Next base: position 37,338,970 of record OX578285.1, on the reverse strand, counting down.
TAAACACTGCGGCACAACCATTGCCATATTCTTCTAGAGATTTAATATTTACAGGTTTATCCATTAAAGTTTTTTGTTCAAGGCGCATTTTATGCATAATGCCAACAGGATTCCAAAAAGCGCAACCGCCTGAAGGTTAAACAACTAAATAATAATAACATAAAACTTATGCTTGGTGGAAAAGGTATACTTAGATTCTAAAGCAAGTAAAAATGTAATAATCAAAAGTTTTAGTTATAATAACTTAAAATTGTATATGCATCTTATAAGTAGCAGAATAATTAAGTTCGCTTATATGATAGATCAGTGGCAAAATGTTATTTGATCATGGGAATCTCCAATAAAAAAAAATAATACAAACAAATAAATAAATAAAATAAAATAAATAACCAATTATCAAATTGGATATTAAAATTTTAAATACATTTAACTCAATTTTTTTTCCCAAAAAAAAGAGAGAAATGCTTCACAGAAAATTTAATTACAAAGACTTTATTTACCATTTGTGTTAGTGATGCTTCCTTTTTTTTTTAGTTTTATGCATGTTTAGTCTACACTGTATTAGTTATAAAGTGCTTATATCAATTAGAAACATATAAATGAGGAATAATATAATATAATTGTAATGAATTTTACTCATCAATGGATGTAAGTACACAAAACACTTATAATAATTAAACAAAGTTAAGCATTTTACTTTCTATAATACATATTTTTTTTCTAGATTACATTTTAAAAAAAGAGCATAATCATTTTATAACATTTAAAATAAATAAATAAACAAATTGGGTTAAATTTCAGATACAATAGTCAACTAGAAAAATTAGCAAGTATTAACACAGGACAACTAAAATTTTAAAATGAATATACAAAATGAATTAAAAAGGTGTATTTCGTAATTAAAATCATAAATGTAGAGAAAAAAAAGTGTTCCACTAAGAAAATTTTTTTTTCAAGTTTTATAGGCCTTAAAATGTTCCAGAAGGAACAAATTATATTGAATTGTACAAAAAAATTGTTTTAAATATTATTCTACCCCATAAATGACACAATTTTCTTTAAATACGAATATAGCTGGGGCATACTACCTAAGGTTAACACATATTTTCATGCAACACAGATATAAAAGATAATACGTACACCAAGACATGAAGGTTTTCAATTTATTTAGAATTTTCTATGATAATGCATCACAATTAACACACAATATATCTAACTAAAGGAGTGTTTCATGGATGACCAAAGACATGGCCAATACAATTTTTTTAAAAAGGGGGTTATATAATTGTACTAACAGCGAATTCATTTTTGTGACAAACTAACATACAGTAATTTAACACTTGAGAGCGAATTTGCCTCCTGTGCATCCCTTTACCAACTCTTAAGTGTGAAGTTTTTTTAAAAAAAGAAGAAATTTCACAATAAAAATGATATAGGAATATTATCCAGCAATTTAAAATAATTTACTCAGTTTTTTTGTGCTTAACAATTAAAAGGCTGGATCAATAATGGAAAAAATAAATGTTATAATAAGTGTAAAATTGGTTCTTTTGTTGATATGAACAGTAAAAATATCAAAAACCAAACTTTGATAGAGCCTATATTCAATGAATTACCAAGCCATTAATAGCCAGGATTTTTTTCAAAGTCAAGGAAATTTTCTCAAAGTATTCGGTAAAGGGTTGGTAAAGCGGTTAAAAATATCTCGAAGCTAAGCTAACAGGAGACAATTGTGTCACAACATGTAATTTTTTTATATATATAATAAAAAATACATATATACTTGCTTATAAGAAAGTACTATTCCATTTTTTATATATATTATCAAGAATATAAAAAATATTCCAGGGAATGAGTAAATTTCTAGTCACACACACATAGTTACAAAATTTATCATCTCTAATAGGGGAAAATATGCATATTTTTTCCCCCACATCAAACATAAAAATGTTTGGCAGAGCATCTTATATTTAAATTATAAATAAATAAATAAATAAAACTGGCTACATAGTCTCGTATATAAATGCCAACTCTAAACCTCATACAACAAAAAGTTAATTATGTGATGTACAAATACAAAAGATAAAATATGATTAAAATTCCACGATTAACAAATTAAATCTTAAAACTCACTATGTAACTTGAATTTTTTTTATCGTAAATCCTTTAAAAATATAAGTCAAAGCCTTAATCAAACCAATTTAAATAATGATCACAGAAGTTGCTCTAGAAAGAAGTTCTGAAGCTAAGAATGCATGAGAGCAAAATTAAAAGAAAAAAAAAGCCAGATATAATTTTATTTCAAATAAATGCACACTAGAGTCCTTGCTATTATAAAAAAAGCCAGTTCCTTCCGATTAAATTTATATCATCTACTTCCGTATTTTTTATTCTTTTTTTGGCATTTAAACAATATAAATAAAAAGCATAAACTTTAAATAAAATTAAAAAAATATATAATTACTTCAATAATTATTATAATTTTATATAATTAAATAATTGTGATTTGTAGTATTATAATAAATAACTTAAAAAAATATATATATAAATTATCATATTCTCAATGATACAAATATAAATATATTTAAATAGCTACCTCTAAAAAATAAACAAAAAAAAAACTAGCAATTGGTCAAAAAATCAGTTTTTTTATTTATATATATTGTTTCTTAATAGATAATAGACTAACTAGCAATAGCGCCTTGAAGTAAAGGGAAAATTTTCAGCCTTTTAATGCTAGTTTCAATAATCGGAGCAGGTATTTTCTCAGAGTGAAATTATAAAAAATAAAAATTGTATCAAATTTATATAGGAAGATCAAGTAAAAGGAAAAAAAAAATTGCGTCTTGTGTCAAAGTTGGACCGTTATCCATAGTCCAGTTTCAAATATTTTCTTGAATAAAATGTAAACTTAATTTTTTATTACTAGTAAGTATATAAGTTGATATTTAAAAAAAAAAAAAAAAATTCATTTATAATTCACTTAATTAATTTGTAATATTATCACTCCAATTACAATTGAAGTCCAACAGTATTACAATTAATCTCAGTTTGTAATAATGCTTCTAGTAAAGGTCTCACAAGACTATTTTTTATTTTTTTTAAAATAAATTCACCTCCCGAGGAAATCGTTTGAGACTAAGTGTACTTTTCAAAATTTACCATACTTAAAAGTAATCTTAACAAAGAGATAAAAAAAATATATATTATTTACAAATTACATAATAATCGGTTAAAAAATATTTTGTCACATTTTTCTAGAATATATTCCTCGGAAAAGATTAGGGAGGGAAGAACAAACGGTAATTTCAAATTACTTTTTGCTTGCTTGAAAATTATTTTCCCAAGACAAAAATTAACTTAATTTTTATAAGAATGGACTAAATATACTACAGTCATTCTCATAATATAAAAAAAATACATTTCAAGAAATGCACTCAATATGCTTGAATTCATTTAAAAATTTCCAACAAATTAATTAATTAATATTAAACAATTTTTATAATCACCGTTTAAAAAAAAATAAGTCACAAAATTATCTTTTATGCTGATAATAATGATACAATACGTATAAAATTAAGAGAAATTAATGTCACTAACAAACGGTTAATCTTAATATTGATAACCATTTTTAAAGAAATTATACTAAAGAATTCAACGTAACATTAACCACGACTCGAGTCATTACAGTCAGGCTAACAAATATCATTCTTGCAAGGAATTTCATTTAATATTATCTACCCGACATTTCCAATTAAATGAATAATGTCTCATTTATCTTCTAGCTCCCATTTACTGAGCAAATAATATTTCATAAACAACTCACACGTCCCATAAGAGACTAAATTAAAGTAAAATTAAAAAAAAAAAAAAAAATCATCGTCGTGCTCTACCAAGTAATAATTATGTATAAGTAGTATGTATGCATGTTAACATGTCTATTGATATACATAAACATATAACACACATACACAGAAACAAGTATACCTATATGAAGAGAAATATACAATGACACACTATTATTGAATAAGTTTAAACAGTTAGCTTTATTCGGCAAACCAAAGACTAGGTTGATGGTATTGAGGTTTGGCTGGACTTATATATCCGTATGAGGTAACCTGGGGATGAGATGGAAAAACAGCAGGTTGCATATGAGCAGGTAGAGGATGGCTGGCGTGGGTGGTTAACAGAGGTCGAGCAGATGAATGGTGTGCGGGTGGAGGAACTGCTCTCCTGTAATACAAACACATTACGTATTAAACAAAATTTCATTGAACGGTGAAAATTCCATGGAATGCAATCTTATGGTTCTTCATTTTACAAACATACTTTATCTGGAATTAGGAACCGTCCTACAAGGGCTTTATTCAAATTAATTTTAATATTCTGTAAAATGGTATTTTGAATTGTTTATGGCTGTGTTGTGAACTGTCGCAATTAATTTAAAAAAAAAAAAAAAAAAAAAAATGAGACGGTATTTGTAAGTCAGGAATATGAATTTGATGAATGCTAACCTTTATACCCAAGTTAATCGGGTTAAAAAAACAGTAGAGCGTTGATTATCAGGATGTCAACCAACTGGAACGTCAATTATCCAGACTGATTAAAAAAAGAAGAAAAAAGGAAAAAAGAAAAAAAAATCACCGACATCATCTATGTGGCAGCCAAACATAGACTTGAGAAATTGAAACAAGTTCAAATGCATTTAGACATTGAATACTGATTACTTTAAGGCCGAGCACATACGGAGCTACTCAAAAGAAAAGGAACTCGATTTTGATTGGAATTAGTAACCTGTTGCTAACACATAAGTGATGCATTTCCGCACTCGAGGCCTACTTAAAAGCGATCGAAATTGGTTGTTTGCAGTGTGTTTTGGAAGGTGGAACATGGATAATGATTCCAGAGATGAATCTGTTTTAATATATTACTATGATAGCGGAAGAAATAAAAAATGAAGAAGATAACTTGGTGCGCAGGCTTCCGCGGGTAGACTCGTAATCAACAGCTTGGTTTTCCGGTGAAATCTGCGTCATGAAGGGGAAGAAGTCCGACGTTTCGCTTCCACTACTGGAAGCATCTCCAGGGGTGTGGTGCATCGTGATGTTTACTTGAAGCAACCTACCTCAGCAGTACCTTTGCAGTATGTCTTGTTGTTGTTTCAAGTAAACATCACGATGCACCACACCCCTGAAGATGCTTCCAGTAGTGGAAGCGAAACGTCGGACTTCTTCCTCTTCGTGACGCGGATTTCATCGGAAAACCAAGCTGTTTATTAATGAAGAAGATGTTGCGTTAATTTTATTTGTATATTTTTAAAAAATGTCAACTGCCGATTATTCGTTGCTGCAAAAGAACTCAACTTTCAAATAAAAAAAATTAAGATTCCATCATATATCCCAAGTAAGTTATTCAGAATTAGTACTATTGATTTCCCCATGCAATAATTTTTCAACTAATTTTATATTCACTTGTTCATTTTTATTATCAAAACTATGAAATAATTATTAAATAACAATAATCACGTTGCATTTAATTGGATTAGGAATTAGGCGACTGAAATCATTTGGTAGTCGACAGGTTAAATAGGCGGCATCAACCGATTACTAAAGTGTTACTGACTGGTTAGGGACAAGTAGAGTTAGACTGGTTAGGGACACCGTCTGCGGTCTCCCATTCAATTACAAAGGTTATGACTCATAGCAGACTGTTTAGTGATTTGCATCCATCATCAATTTCTTTTGAGTAGCTATGCGAAAGAAAAATTGTCAGCAGTAAATACGTATTAATGTACAATTTTTATTTTTTTTTAGATAGGAAATTGTTAATTTTTTTACATAAATTGTCTAATTTGATCTTAAATTTATGGAAAAAAATATATAAAATTATAAAAATTATTATTTAAAAAAAAAAAAAATATATATATATATATAACTTAAGCTACCAACTATCCTTGGTTTCCTTTTAAGGGTGATTATCGATTATCAGGATTATTTGTACACCAAATTTGAATTTAAATGATTAATTTGATATAAAATTTTACAAACTGGAAGTGGTAAATATAAGCTTTTTATATCAGCACTATTATTGCTTTCCCAAAGTAATTGAATTAATTTTATTTACATGTTGAACCACTCAAGGTAGTAGTAGTAGTAGTAGTAGTAGTAGTAGTAGTAGTAGAAGTAAGGTCCTAGTACTAGTACTAGACGGGTAGGACGAACCACTTGTTCGAACCTAGCAATTAGGCCATCTTTTAGGCTCATTTTACTATCCCTGTGGTAGAGAGTCCCAGCCACTTCACACATCATATCTGTACATAGTACCGTCGAAGCGAGTATGATGTGATCATTAGAGAGCCATATAAATGAGAGCATGACGGCGAGGGATCAAACCCACGACCTTGTACCGCTCTTGAGTCAGTGATGGCTGAGCAGCAGACTTGGTAAGTATTTCAATGCCCACGGCAACTCTCAATACCACTCAAGGTAAGTAATTACATTAATTTATGTCAGTATTTAAATTACGTTAAAGAATTAAGTTAAATTTTCTTGAAAGATAATAGAAAACATTTTAGATGCCACCGGATTAAGAGAATATTAACTGTTGAGAGGACTTATCAAGTTGACGGGTTGAAGATCTGAAAAGAGTTAACACACCCTGTAGTGAATGGAAAAGAGTTAACATACCCTGTAGTGAATGGAAAAGAGTTATCATACCCTGTAGTGAATGCAGGAACTTGATGAGTCGGTGGAAGGTATGCAGGTTGAGATGCAGCGACATACACTGCCTGACGACGATAGATATCACTCTGATGATAAATAGGTTGACCGGCTAAAGGTGATAATCTAGAAGATTGGGGAGATACCTGGGCTCCACTTTGCCTATGGAGAAAAAATAAATACATTTATTGATATAATGAAAAGAAAAATTTGTCTTAAAAAAAAAGAAAAGTTGTACTTAACTTTACACTAATTATATGGTCCGGGGTTTTCCTTGTACTATTTGTTTCGAGTTTTCAGTTACATTTATCCCTTGGATAGGGGCTTGTCAAAGAACCCGGAAAGAACAAACATCCGTCCAGATGGAGACTATTTTCTTTGGTTTTGTTTAAAACAAATGTGAGCTATAAGGATTTATCCGTCTAAGAAACGTTTACTATATTATACTTTAGGAAGAATTTCCGCCAGTGAGACAGATAGTATTTTGTAATGTTAAGAAGAATATAAACCAGTAAGACGGATAACATTTCATACTTTAGGAGGAATATTCCACCTGTGAGGTGGGGTACTTTTAAATTAGACATAATTCCAAGTACGGAGGTCAATAAACTAAACCTGCAACTAACCCTCATTGGCGGATTGAGTCTGTTTGAAACTCTTTTGTAACATCAGCTAACCTTGATAACTAAGTGAGGTGTGGCAAAAATATTCCTAACTATATCCGCCACTCAGATAGATGGGTTCATAATTTTTTTTGTTATATCCCTCTTTCCACCTGTGGCTGAAAGATAGGAGTGCCTCTACATCTTGGGCCATTGGTGCCCACTTTTTTGTTTAAAAATATCTATTATCTGATTTTGCTAATTTTCACTAACAACTTTTTACATTATAGACACCTACATACAGTATATACATATACGTAAATACATACACTCAAATGTTTACACTTTTTTCTTTTTTTTGGCCCTTTGTTAAGCGCTTATGCCACTCCACAATTTTATTTATTTATTTTCTTCTTTACAGTTATTTCTTTATTCAATCCCATAATCGATACTATTAATCAATATATATAAAAATAAGCATTCTCAACAATACAAAAAAACAAAAAATAATAAAAAATAATAATAATTTTAGGTCTAGTATCACAGATAAGTTTGATAAAAGGAAAATAAGCGGTTTACATTTCAATGAGTGGAAACCCAAAGCTGAAACATAGCTCCACTATCACAGTTCAATAATTATGGGTTAATAATTATTAAACATTTTATCAAATGATTTAAGTGATAATTTACATTTGATTTCAATTTTCTAGAAGAGAGCTAGAATTAATGTATTTAATGTGACAATATATTTCAAGAGCTAGAATTAATTTTTCGATTTCATCATGAAAAAAGATTTTTCTAAATATATATGGCAAATGTCATTGAAATTCCGGTCCAGTACTTTAAAACACCGACATCTACACTGACAAACAAGACAGAAAATGTTTTAAAAAATACTTATTTAGACTTAAGTCCTTATACCGTGTGAATCTATCAAAATCTAATATTTGTTTCATCGCAATACTTGCTTTTTATATGTACCACATTGATATTTGAGAAAGTCAACAAGTTAATATTTAAAAAAATAATAAAACTTTTACCTGTAAGGTTGTGGGATAGGAATAGCTTGAGTTGGCCAAGGCTTGGTAATTAAATGTTGGTCCCTAGAAGTATGGGCTATAGGAGGTTGGACACGGTGATAATCTCGGGAAGGATCAGATCTTTTATGACTCACAGCATATGTCACTCTTTTTTCATTTCTGAAAAAAAAATCAAATCCATTACCCAAAAATTCATTTTGAGTTCAAAGTTAAACAAGAAAATAACAAAGTCAGAAGATACAGGGTGGAGCACGGCAGACGTATGAATTTGAAGAGGGGATTGCTGTCTTCCTATTGGTCCTAGACGGTTGAGAGTAGGGTTGTTTGAAAGAGGGGGACGGGAAGTTTATGTTTCACGTTTCAGCAGGACGGGGCCACAGCCCACACAGTAAGGGTTTGCGTAAACTTTTTGCAAGACAGATTTCCCGGGCGTCTCATCTCTTTAAGAGGCGATTAGAGGTGGTTAGAGTAGGGTTGTTTGAAAGAGGGGGACGGGAAGTTTATGTTTCACGTTTCAGCAGGACAGGGCCACAGCCCACACAGCAAGGGTTTGCATAAACTTTTTGCAAGACAGATTTCCCGGGCGTCTCATCTCTTTAAGAGGCGATTTAAACTGCCCAGCAAGATCGCCTGATTTGGCTCCTTGTGATTTTTTCTGTGGGGATACCTTAAATCCTTGGTGTACAGCGATCGACTGGAAGCCCTCAAGAACAACATTCGAGCCAAAATTGCCGAAATTCCTGTGGAAATGCTCAAAAGAGTGCACAAAAACTTCGAAAAAGGCTTAATCAGTGTTTGGAGTGTGAGAGGAACCACTTATCTGATACTTTGTTTAAATCTAGGTAAATTTAAATTTCCCATGTTATTAAATCAGGAAAAAAATTTAAAAAAAAAATTATTTTGTTTGTTTCATTAATTTAATTTAATGATTTTATTTATTTAATTTTATTTTTATTTAATGAATTTAATAATTTTAATTTGTTAAATCATCAAAAATTACATTCTGTGTTTTATTACATTTTCAAATTCATACGTCTGCCACGCTCCACCCTGTATAAGTAAGAAAATAAAGGTGTCAAATATTCGGTAAATGCCATTGAAGGTTTATATTTACTATATTAAACAGAGGAGATAAATTTAAGAAGAATTTTAATTAAGGAATGGTGATAAACACTACAAAAACAGGTGTGAAAGTAGCTCAATAACTTAATTCATTTTGTTGGACTTACTTCAAGTCCATAAAACTCAATAAGTAAAAAATAATCAGTGTACTGTTAAAACTCAATAGCAAAAGTTTTTAAAATTTTTATAAAACTGTTTAATGTGTAAAGAATTTACTCTTTTTTTCTTGTAACTGAGCTTTGGACCCATTGAGTTTTATTTAATGTTATTAGTTCATTCTAGTTTAAAAAAAAAAAATCTAAAGGAATGTTTTACTCAAAGCTCTAAATCAAAGGAATAAACCACCACTAACAATCCATCAAATTCCAAGATTCACAAACACTATTCACCGTTTTTGACCTAAATTAAATGATAATACACAGAATGAAGAATATATTGATATAGTATGCATGATAGCACTAAATTATCTAGTTTCTTCTTAAAACCTGAATCATAAACTACTTCTTTTAGCGCATGAAGAAATAACATGAAAATATTGTGCCTATAAATCTGATCGTAGGTTCCATCCGTTTAGTGGTTCAGTATCTCACAAGATTGTACTATGGTATCGGTATCTACCTGAAGCAAAAAGGGTAGGCATGTTATCATATACTGTCATACTTGACAGTATATGTGTACTGGGGTGTCACTTCCCACTTAACTACTTTAAACTAGATTTCCATGTTGTTGTTTTTTTTTTTTTTTAAATTATAAGTTGGTGGGCAAAGTTACCTCCCTATTATAGTGGTGACTTTGCCCACCAACTTATATTTCTTTCATCTAATATTTTCCTAATGAATTTAAGTTTAAAATCCACATCTGTTAAAAGTGCACACCTCTAGAAACATAAAAGAAAAAAATCTTAAATATGATATAAGGCTGTACAATCAAAAGTTCACCACACTAAAATTTTCTCATTAGGAAAGATTTATCAAATAGTCACATTTGGTGTGATAAGTTATAATTTTGGCACATAACCCTTCAGTGTGGCAAATCAGCTTCGTTGAACAATAGAAGGTTTACTCAAAATGTGGTTCTTAAACAAAATTTTTTCCAAGAATGAATCATTTTTTTTTGCAAAAAAAAGGGCAATGTCAACCCCACAGGTGAGACACCCACCCTGGTTGACAGTACTGTCTTTAGCGGCCATCTTGAATTGGTTTATAAGTTTAACCTTTAACTGAATACCAAATTAATTAAGTATGTTACTTACATAGGTAAATGCATAATGACCACTATTATACAGGGTGGTCCAAAAGTCTCCGCCCCCCCTCTTAACTTTTGAATGGTTTGAGATAAATTAACGAAACTTGGGAGATCTCTACCATGCAAAGGGAAGTTTGTTTTCATGCAATCGCCCACTAGGGGCAACCACCCACTTTGCCCCCAGGCCACCCAACTTCAAAATTTCAAATTGGAATGTATATTTTTGATAGCATATTTGGATTCTACGGTGAAAAATAATAAACTTTTATTTGAAACTATTTTTTCTATCTCCAATATTTTGCCCCCTACAGGGCGGCAAAGATAGCAAAATAACCCTTCCGAAATAGTAAAAAATAGCACTTAGATCGTTATAAAATCTAAACGGTTAGAAATAAAGTAATGAAATTTGGAGGATCTGTACCATGTAATACGAAGTGTGTATTCATCCACTCGCATACTAGGGGCAACCACCATTTTGCCCCCAGGCGCTGAAATTTACTATTTTTATACATTTTCCCCCCTATAGGGGTCAAAATATTGGAGATAGAAAAAAAAGTTTGAAGTAAAATATTTTTATTTTTTGCCGTATAATCTAAATCTGCTATTAAAAATATACACTATACACTCTAGATTAAAATTTTGAAGTTAGGTGGCCTGGGGGCAAAATGGGTGGTTGCCCCTATTGCGCGATTGCATGAAAACAAACTTCTCTTTACATGGTACAGATCCCCTAAGTTTCATTAATTTATCTCTAACCGTTTAGATTTTACAACGTATTATCGGAAGGGTTATTTTGCTATCTTTGCCCCCTGGTAGGGGGCAAAATATTGGAGATAGAAAAAATAGTTTCTAGTAAAAGTTTATTATTTTTAACTGTAGAATCCAAAAATGCTATCAAAAATATACATTCCAATTTGAAATTTTGAAGTTGGGTGGCCTGGGGGCAAAGTGGGTGGTTGCCCCTAGTGGGCGACAGCATGAAAACAAAAATCCCCCAAGTTTCATTAATTTATCTCAAACCGTTCAAAAGTTAAGAGGGGGGGGGGGAGACTTTTGGACCACCCTGTATATATGGCATATAGCAGATGTACTCAAATTAGGGAAAGAGATAAAGGCCATAATTCTATGTCACAAAAATATGCGAAACAAAAAAAGTGTATGTTGTGTCATATACACCATTCTAGACAATAAGACCATTTGCATTTAAGGCGCAAGGCAACATGTGGATTTGAGAGACGATTCTATGATGTGTCTATATGCTAACAAAAAGAGTCCTTGTTATGGTGGCCACTAAATATTTATATGTTCAAATGTATGTTTTACTAGATCAGTAATTAACTTAAAACATGGCAACCAAATTTCAAGATGGCAGCTGTGTACAAGACCAAGAACAGGGTTTATTTGCATCAAGTTTAGCCCATTAAAGCTATGAACCAACTTTGACCACCATTATAATGAAAGTGGGAGAAACAAGGCTGGAATTCTGAGGGTTAGATTAAAAATGAAACATCTGTCTTTGAAAAAATTTGACTATCATATTTGAAAGGTGTCAAATAATCTTAAGGTGTCTCCAGAGGTTTGTTCCATGAACTCAGCACCAAATTTCATGATTCTACCTATCGCAGAGATACCCAAAAAGGTAATTTCAGAGGTTCAGTAAACTGTATTTTAAAATATTCAATTCACACAAACTTACTTAGAATAAGGCACTACAATATGTTGATCCTGCGAAACGTAATGAAATGGTTCTTTGCAAACTGTTCCTGTATGGCCATGGCATAGCTGCTGATGATACAAATCATTTGGTTCTTGCTTTGTGACAATTCCATTTAACATGCATTCAGATTGTGCTTTGGCAAGCAACCGCTTTTTCTGGGATTGCATGAGATTAGGCTTCAAACTGAAACAAAGATTTCCTAATTAAAAGAACTTAAAGTTAAAGAAAAGTCACCACAGTTTTAATTGATCAAAAAAGGCAACAATTGAGTACACAATGGCTATGGTATATGATATGGAGGGTGTCTGTATTCTCACAAGACACATACAGACCGGACAGACATGACAATTCTTTACAAAAAGGGGTCTAGTAACAGAGAGTCAACAAGAGGACACAATAGTACATTACACGTCTAGTACGGAAAGTAGCATTTTGCATGCGAGTGTGGAGTTTACACCCAAGCGATAGCAAGGGTAGTAAAACCACACAAGCAAAGCAAAATGCAGTTTTTGCACGAGTTGCGTACAGTACTTTATCTACAATTGTTAGATTTTAATAATAAATACAGAAAAAAACAGTTACTTTAATTAAACAAACAGCAAATCAGTTTTGTTAAATGTAAACAAACACACTAATCGTGGGATAAGGTGAAGAATTCTTCTTTATTTCGCGCAAAAATGCGCATGCGCAATCAATACAACTACGAAAAGAATCACTTTCTACGCATCTAAACAGAGTTAAAATGTTTATATTTTTTATCAATCGTAGATAAAAGAGTTATTTCTACTTCTCCGAGTCTTCAATCAAGTTAATAGATCTGATATGCCTCCAAGGAGAAGTACCTTCAACAAACCATATTGTGAACCTCTCATTGAACTTAAACTAAAAAACATACTTAGATACATGCCACATTATGGAAAATTATTAAAGAAGGTTGCAATGTAAAAAAAAGTATCGTGACTAACTGAACAGAGGAGGCATAACACATTGGTAACCAAAAATAAACTTAAGCAGACTATTAGCTTACCTTGTTCAAAGTAAAAAACCTTATTAACTTGGAACTTCTTTAGATTGTTACTTCCCTTATAAATAAAACAGAGGGGAGTAACAATCTAAAGAAGATGCACAGAATGTTCTTCTTTAGACTGTTACTCCCCTTATAAAAACAGAAGTGTGATATTCCTTTGTCCCAAAGTACATTGGACTAAACATCCCTTTGTCTTAATAGTTATTCAGTAAAAGTCATTTACATTCTAAAAAAATTATAGGGGAGTAACAATCTAAAGAAGTACCATTAACTTGCTGTAATTATCAACTTACAAGAGTCAATATTAAAATTAACCAACCACTTAAAATTGATACATTCTAAAGATGTATACAAAATTGTTGGTTAAGCATACTACTCTCTGGTCCAATATTGTGTATACCTACAATTTTATTCAGTTCAAGCAGTTGAAACCAATTCATATTAAATGTGAACTGATCAAGTTTATATTTTAAGTTTTTTTCAGTATAAGTAAATTACACAAAATCTTGTAATCTGACTTAATTACAACTGAAAATAGCATAATAACTTATCATTTTAACAAGATTCAAATAGTTTCAATAAAAAGAAACAAGTTTAACAATCTCAATGAAATTTTATATTAACAATAATAATACAGTTACGCAAGAAGGTATTCTCCTTCCAAATCAAAACAAAACTGAATGAAATGCAAGTAAGTTTTACCACCCCAGGGGTGTACAATTAATTATCATTTACTCCTAGAGTCTACCTGAATATATAATTCATATGCTCATTTACTCCATTTCATACACATATTTCATTTTTATATGGTTTTATCACTCATTCAAACTGATTATTATGGCTTCACCAAATGCTGCACAGTTACACAACAAAACCTTAAAGAGAGAAACTCGTTAAGATTACGTTATCGTTATCAGTCATCATTAACTTGAATCTGACATGGTGCACAGGTGGCAACACTTACTTGTTGTAATCACCAAGGCAGCAAGGATCACCAGAGTCATCGACCTGGGTTGTATACTTGTACAAATCATTCTTGCCTTCTTGTGTTATGTGAGTGAATTCTGATAATTTGATAGCACTATGATGATGTTGGTACACATACCCACTGTTCTTGGACATAGTTTCAACTGCTCCAGTTTTGACCGATGCACATCTCACATTAACAATGTGTTGTTGAATCTGGTAAAAAAAATACAAGTAAACCACATTATTATAAACGACAACGCCCACTTATTTAATCGACTAGAATTTAATACGATTAATTATTTAAATGATTATATATAAATAAAAATAATCGAACTTACCAGAGGAGGTTTAAGAGCGTGGTTCTCTTCATTGTCACTGTCCAGAACAGATACACAAGAGATAACATTATTCCTGAGTCTACTTTTATTTTGATAGGGCATAGTGGGTTGAGGTTGAAGAATCAAAACACTGGAGTTGGTGTTGCCAGTGTTTTGGCTAAAAATTACAACATACATTAATACTGAAAATAAACTGAAATATTACTTTTGTAATACTTACATACACTTATTATGTACACTAATAAGTGAAAAATAAGTAAACAAAAGTGAACAAATTAAAGATTAGATTTTTTTAATTTAAATTTTAAATTAATACAATGGAGGATTTCGTTTAGATTATTCTAAGCAACAGCTTAACAAATAAAAAATTGGATCAACTTTAAGTTAAAAAATTGTAATGCGTCAAAAAAAATGTTGAATTCGTGTCCTGGTAACACCAATTCACATGTGCAATCCAAGAATTCAAATTCAACTGGCAAAAATTCATAAGAGGAGTATACATTTTTTAAATATCTTGTCCCACATGGAAACAATAGAAAATGAAAGTGGCAAGTTTGTAATCAGACCTCATCAAAAATTTAATTATTTATAATTGAATTATTAGTTATTTTTTGGCTGTTCTTTTTACGACCCAATCAACACATCATTAGGTTATTACAGGACAGGAGATCGGACAACTTTACTCAACTACTCAAATGTGATCCATTAGCGTAAAACTATTCTCACATCTCTGGGATTTGAACTCACCAGATATGTTGGTGTTTTATCCATGGTTTCAGGTGGAGTTGTGAGTTAATCCCCTTTTTATGTCCCCCATTAATGTAATTGCATTAATATTTAATACGTACTTTTTATCAGGAGCTTCATCTTCACTATCAGAAATCGTGATGACGGATACTGCTGGCGATGGTGTGTCATGAATAGTTATGGTTTGCTGTTGCTGCTGCTGCTGTTGCTGTTGCTGAAGTTGAAGTTGTTGCTGCTGCTGTTGTACTTGTTGCTGCTGCAGTGGTTGTTGTAGTTGCAGCTGATGGTGTTGTCCGTAGGTATTATTCTGAAAATAAACCGTTTTGATTCAAATTACCACAATGGTTCTCAAATCCTCGTGTATTTTTATTAGATGATGAGTCCATTAAAAAAAATTATTGCATTATATATGTAATAAAATTTAAGTTGTCTGTCTGTCAGGGCGAAGCACACTTCTGATTTATAAGGACTAACATAGAGTGCATGTTGCAGGGTGGCCACTAATAAAGCTTGACAAAATTCCCTGACTTTTCCCTGACATTTCCCTGACCTACTTCAGGTTTTCCCTGACCATCATCGATATTTATTTTACAAAATTTACCTTTAAAAAGTTAATGATCATCAAGCTAAAATAGAATACATATACAAGTTGATAATTATTTAGCCCAATGTTTTTCATATATTAGTTTTCATGTTTTTCTTAGAAAAATTTAATTATTATAGAACATTTCATCAAAATGTATCATAAAAATAACTTCGCCTCGGCGGGGAATCGAACCCGTCCGCTCTCCGTCCGCGTTTACAACTATTTTCTCAGGAATTAGATTTTCCCATGAAAACGGCTTATATCGTTAGATTTGTAAATTCATTTTTTAAGTTTTTGGTAGTATTCATACTACGGAACGTTTAAATTTTAATTTAAATCAAATTATAATTACTATTTACAACGGGAGACAGACAGAGAAAAATAGACTTTAGCACCGGGATTCGACTACGAGCCTCCTTTATCTGTCTCCCGTTGTAAATAGTCGTTATAATTTGATTTAAATTTAAATTTAAACGTTCCGTAGTATGAATACTACCAAAAACTTAAAAATTGAATTTCTAATTGATTGTACTAGATACAGGTACTAATTGGGTACTTTATAATTGCAAGTGTTATTTCTCACTCTAGTTCTATGTCGTTAATGTTGACTTGAAAATTTGAAAGCTTAAATTCGGGACTAGGTATCGTTATCGACAAAGGAATTTATTCTTCAGTATAGCTTATTTGGTAGAGCGTCTTTACTGGAAAAAAGAAGGCCCTAAATCCATCGAAATCTCAAAATCGAATTTTCGCGCCATTGCAATACTTCTTCTTAAATGAAAAAGTAAATTATGTGTGAAACCTTGAATTTTGTCGGGTCCACACCGGTTTTTCCTGTTAAGCGTTTTCCTGTTTAACGCTAAAAAGTATAAACTAATCGTAACCTTTCCTTATTATCCTAGAAAGTAACAATTCACGTATTTTTACTTTCTCATATAAAAGAGAAAGTATTGTGATGGCGCAAAAATTCAATTTTGATGGATTTACACGTTTTGAGGTCCCCTGAGTCCAAAAAAGTGGTTTTTAAAAAATGTCTGTCTGTCGTATGTCTGTCTGTACAGACACCTGGAGCCTAAACTACTGGGCTGATTTCGACGAAATTTGGCTCACATGTTTAGGAAAATCATACCCCGAGGCGATATCGAGAAATGAATTTTAGCTCTAAATTTGGGGGCGCTACACCCCAAAAACACTGAAAAAACGTGAAAAAAATATGATTTCTCGAAAACGGTTCCGACGATTTTGATAAAAAAAAATTCTAAAATGTAGTCCATTTAAATACGAATCTAACGATATACGCCGTTTTCCCGGGAAAAATCTAGTTCCTTAGAAAAAAGCTTAAAACGCGGACGGAGAGAGCCCGGGTTCGATTCCCTGCCCAGCAGAAGTTATTTTTATGATAAATTTTGATGAAATGTTCAATAATAATTAAATCTTCCTAATACGAAAACTAGTAAATGGAAAACACTGGGCTAAGTAATTATGAACTCGTATATGAGAAAGTTTGTCTGAGTTGTCTTTGACCGATTTTTTGATATAATTTCTAAGTATAGAGGTCGTTAATGCTTCTGCCTTTGTTCCAAAGACAGCGTTTTTTTTTTATAAGAAATTTCGAGAAAGTTAAGGTTTCTGTGCTTTAAAATTATGAAATAATGATTTTAATTGCCTGCAGATTTTCCCTGACCTATGACCAAATTCCCTGACTTTTCCCTGACATTTCCCTGTCGGCCGAAATTCCCTGACTTTTCCCGGTATTCCCGGTTTTCCCGGTCTGTGGCCACCCTGATGTTGGAGCCTACGTTTTTAATAAAAGGTAACAATTCATGCAAAAATTACGGTCGTTGATTTTTTTAAAAATAAAAAACGAATCATAATTTTATATAAATTTTTTTTTTTAAGTGTTTTTGAATCATTCGCATTGCAACCTGAAATACATAATCTGTAAAAATTTCAGCTTTCAAGGTAGTCAGAAAGTAGATTATAAATTGATTATAAAATGTGTACCTGGAGTGAAATTAAACAAAAGCCTGTAATATTTACTGGAATGCCACGTTGTTCATTGAGAAACACCCACTTCAATGTGTGTGAATATCAAATTACCCAATTGAATAATTTTATTTACATACATGGTGATTAAACTGTACGTTATGGCTCCTTATGTAATTAATTATATATATATATATAGATAATGTAGTACTAATATAAGCAGTATATAAGCACTAAGAAACATAGCCACTAACTCCTAGCAGGAGCTCTGTGAGGAGTGAAGACTAGTTTAATATTCAATTTGCTAACTTAACAATATCAGACAATAATTGTACAAACCAATGTATTAGGCAACTGGCCATTGAAATGAATAGACCACTCGTTCTGCTGATTTGCAGGACTATGCCGACCCCTTCCTCTACCAGAACACTCTAAAAATATAAAATTGAATTAGCACCAAGACAAAAAAAAAAAAAAATATGAATATAATAGTAATCATAAAAGAAACCATGTTAAAAAATTGCAATACTACTATCAGCAATGTTTCTTGACAGTATTTACCCATCAAATTTAAAAAAAAAAAAATACACTAAAAATAACACACTCCCTAGCGAAGTATGGGAACCTAGCTACACTCTAGTTTTTATACTAACTAGTTTATAATCCCTCTTTTACTAAAGCTTTTATTAAACAGACACAATATTTATGAAAAATCATAGTTAAGCATTCTAAAATTCACTAACGAGTTGTAGTTCATTTAGTTCGTTCGGTTAGATGTAAATATATTATATTTTATTGCTATATTTATTTTAATAAATTAATTTTATCATATATATTTTTGTGTGTATTTAATAAAAGTAATTTTTATTTAATAAAATTATTAAAATGTTACAAAATAGTTAACTAAATAAATGATTGTAATTAAACAATCCAAATCTATAATTGGTGAAATGGTGATGTACGCATATAGTGACTTTACCCTCTGGTGCCCACCAGAGAATTAAGCCAAAAAGAACAGATTCTAGTCATACCTAGAGGAGGTGTTCCTTCTTTAACACGTTTCTTCACTGGGCTTAGCTCAGTAGGCTCCTTCTTATCACGAACCTTAGGAATAGATAAATGATGATGGTGAGGAACACCTTGAGTTAGGTGTTTGGTAACTCCTCGTTTACCCCAGTCGATTCTAGGTGTTTCGACCACTCTGTCATAAACATCAGAAGTGGTAAACACAGGTCTTTGTTCCTGAAACAGAAAATATATATTCTTTAGTTAAACAAAAGGATAACAGGTAAATAACATGAATAGAGAAAGGAAATTGCATCATACAAACCTTAACATGTTTTATTTAACATATTAGATGTATACATAGAACCAATATATTGCACCTAACAAAAAAAAGTTTTACCTGGATAAGAGCAGCTGATTGAACCAGCAAAGGCCTACCCCATTCAGGTCCTGGGATCATGGGTTGTTGAATTCCATGCTGAGCAGCGATACCTTGCCACGAAGGAACCATTGTCATTTGTCTATTTCCTCTCCACGATACACTACTAGGCTCGACCATCGAAACAGGGACATACTGTTGCTGTGCCCCAACCTAAAAGCAACAATATAAAGTTATTTTTGGCGAAATTAAAATGGAAGAGATTTTGAGAAGGAAATTGTATTAGTGTTGAATACTAACACAAGAAAGCAAATCAAAAATGATGCTTAACTTTGTGGTGTATCAGGATGTGATGATTATAAATGCATCAGTGTCAGGAAGATGGAAATTCGAGCCCAAAAGCTTGGACATAGTTTAAATCACTTACTTCCTGATACTCGCCACCACTTTAAGCTGAGACACAAATACATACTGTTCAAGAAAAGGAATGACTAAACCTGCTACAAAGAGGGTTATTCTTTTGAAGACAATAGCTCTAGAAGATCCTAAACCATTTAGTTACAAGAAAAAAACAAAAAAACCAACCAGTATTACAAGTCAATCCATAAAACCTTCAGACACCAAATCCACGAAGAGAATAAATACCACATATAGACAACAAGTTGTAAGAAGCTGCATGTGAAGAACTCTAACTTATAAAACCTTTATGGCTCAAGAGGTACTATCCCAAGATGAAAAATATAAATATTTTTTGACATCAGAATTGATCAGAGGAATCTGCTGCATATCTTTCTTTTTTTTTTTTTTAAATGGTTGATTCTCATGAAATCAAGTAATACATTACTAAAAAACATTTATCTAACTTAACTTTTCCGTGGAATTTGTTTTATTTAATTTCAAGTATACTCTGAAATTTGAGCAAGCTATAAGTAGCTACATACTAAATATATCATTTGTTATTAATTATCTTAGAATACCCTATGCATATATTATTTGAATTTATCCTACTTTGAAAACCTTACTTTTTTCTTTATTTTCTTTATCAAGAAAATATTTGTTTAATCATAATTATTATTTTTCTACGTAATTCAATTTATTGTTTTTCTAGGTGTTGTAATTTTTATCAAATTATTGATACATTTTTTTTCTATTTTGAAGTAGTAACATATTAATAAACATTATAATTATTAATGTTATATATATATGTATGCAATAAATATTTTTATAGCATTTATTTATCCCCCCCCCCCCCCCCCACCTCTTTAGTTTATTAACTGATGGGTATGGTATTTGTGGTATTGGTGAAAACGTTAAGAAGTTATCAGCAAACAATAAATAGTGTGTATGTTTTAAGTGGATATATACAAATTAAATAAGTTTATAGTTTTACCAATTTTCTAAAATTGTATCTTTAATTATTATAAAACCTGAAAAATTAAAGTATAATTATAATTTGATGTCATCAAATGTTCATTATTTTTAAAAAATCAATATTTAATTATAACAAATTTTATTTATTTTTTCTCCTGGGCTTTTATTAAAAAATTGTTCAATCAAAATTAATGAAACTAAGTGAAAAGAGTACATTATATTTCTGATGTTAAATAAATGAATTGAAAATATTTAAGACTTCCTGCAGTAATGAGGGAAGCAACATATTTTACACAACTGCCCCAAATCAAACTAAGGCAAAAAATCTAGGAATTGAATTAAGAGAAAAGATATTAAAATCCAATTCTGAAATTAACAACATAGTGATGTAAAGTCAATTTTTAAAGTGTCTTTTAAATTCGACTGACACAACGACACCGAAATATTAGTTATAAAGAGTTCAAAATTTATCCCAGTGACATCAATATAATATCTACACAACAGTTCTCTCTTAAAAAGTATCAAACATAACTAGTGACATGCTGTTAAAATTGAAATTAAGAAAAAATATGTACATTTGTTAGTCATGAATGTTAGTATTAATACAAATATTCACTTCTCAAAGCAAACAAGATCGCACCAAAGTTGACCCAAAAATTTGGTGATCCCTACAAATATTTTTGCCTAGTAAATTGAAGGAAGCAAGTCTAATAACTTGGGTGTATAAATTTTTAACTTATTACATTGTAACAATATTTTATTTTATTTTTATTTATATATATTATATTTGTTTATGTTACACAAATGAAGTAAATTGTATCTTCCACTAGAAGAGTTAAAGCACATGTATCGCTACAATACAATTCACCCAGATTGTGTATTTTATGGATCTGTTTAATTGTTTCATTTATAAGAGATAATCTAAAAAAAATGTTGCAAATATTTTATTTTCTTGAATATCCACTGCTTCAGCTATGAGTGATTTAATGGTAAAAGCCTTTTCATCGTTACTAAGGTTTATTCATAATATTCTCTTTCTTGACTGACGAAGCCTTCAAAGTTGACAATAAAACCATATCTGAGTCCCATGAAAGTTAAGAAGGATTAATAATTCCAAGGTGTACAGTCTAAAATGTACAAAGCAAGCGTTTACAGGCAATTGAGGTGTGTTGCTACACGGATGAATTACCTCAGACACAATTAAAGACTTGGAGACAGACACAGACAGTATTCTTACCCAACATGATAATATATCCATGAAAAACAAATAAAAATTTAAGAACAATTAAGTACAGACAAAACACCACACCAAGTATCAGTCTTAGGACACTAACAATGCCAGAAAAATCGGTTAATAGTTTGATTATAGAAAAAGGTTTTGTTATCAGTGCCAAAAGAAACCGAACTTCAAAAGTTACAGATGATCGCCTATGAAGAATGGTAAGGATCACCTCGTTATGTGTTAATTCATAAACTGTCTGCGACATTCCAGCCACTTTGCTTTGAGAAGCGAATAGCCCGGAACCTCACCTGTTGAGATAATATGGGTGGCTGAATTTGAAGCTGAGGTGGAGGCTGCTGAGTAACAACCACGTGCTTAGTAGGGGAAGCTAATCTTTGGTACCCAGGAGGGCAAAGAATCGATGAAACCAATTGAGGCTGACCAATCTCTCCACGAGAAACACCGCTATATTGGCTGCGACTTTGGTAAACTTGATACTATAACACCATACAATTAGAGTTAATATGGTGAGAAACAATTAAGCTAATATATTCCGTGCATATCGTTTATATTAACATCAGTTGTAAAAAAAAGTAGTAAAAGTGACACTATTTCCCAGTATCTAGAACCACAAGCATATGCTGTTCAAAACATCAATCAGTTATGGTTACCTGAAAATTAGGTCCCTTCGTACTCACTATAAACGATATTCACTACAAAATAAAATACTGAGAAATAAAGAAGAAGAAGAAAAAAAAAGAAATACAACAAGTAATGAAAATGACTTATCAGTCATTGACTGAAATAAAAAAAAAAAAAAAAAAATAATAATATTGGAACTAGAGGGGGATCAGAGATAAAAAAAAAGTATTTTATAATAGGTGAATAATAAAAACAGTACTAAGGGAGTATAAATTCAGCGTTTTAATGATTTTAAAAAGCTGTCACAACTTATGATTTATAACATTTTAATAATAATGGATAAAAGAGTGCAATTATTAATTAAAGTTTTTTTTCCCCCAAGAAGCTGTATAGTAAATATATTTTTTATTTAGTCTTTTTAGGGTTTTTATTTTATTAAATTTATTAATGTATTTTTATGTTAAATGTGACAAAGTTTTTTTTTTTTTTATAATAATTTATAAAAACTTAGAACAAACAAAAGGATTTCAAAAATACTATGCCAATTAGTGTGGCACAGCTTCCTATCATCATATTTCGTAAAATTTTAAGCTTTTAAAATCTATTATTATACAATTTATTTAATCCCCCCCCCCCCCCCCCCCCGTTCTTTTATATCTGTCACAATTGTTTTGATTTCTTACATGTATTAAAGTATCAATACCATAAAAATTAGATAAGTACTTTTGAAGAAATAGGTGTAAATAAATGTATGTTTGTGTGCATGTGGAAGATAAAAAGGCTATTTATAACCTACCATCCAAATTTCAATAAAATCGGACGAGTAGTTTTCAAGATACAGATACAGACAGACATCGAACCAAAAAATGTTCCCTGATGTCTCGAACGGATTTCTATAATTTTTGAAATCGGAAACCTACCAATTTTTCGGTAAGCTCAGATGCAAAATGTTTTACAAAAAGATGCATTAAAACTAAAAAATGTTTTCTAAGTATTTATTAATTAAAAACTAGTAAATGGTAAAATAAATGTTCAACCACTCTTTTAAATTTTATATCAATAAGTTATAGCCTGAAAACACCTTAAGTAAGGGTATTAAAGAACTGTACAAGAAGAAAGGTGAGGCAATTTTTAACCCTAAAAAGACAATATAAAATATATTTGCAAAAAAAAAAAATAATAATAATAATAAAGGGTTCAAAACCACCAATAAAATTAAAATTTGGTTTTAGGTTAATTTAAAATTAAATCTGATAATCCTGCATGGTTTCCTTTGATATTAAATACACTTTTTGGGTCATTAATTTGATAAAGTAATCTTGTTAAATAAAACAAACCAAATTGTCAAAAGAAGGTTGATGGTGGTTTGTCCTATCTCTGACCAGTCTGTGTACCTGGTTTGACAGATTATTGTTGAAAGTTAGGGTGGCAACAAGTGGCCCAGATTGAGGTGTGTGTTGGTGTTGGGCCCCGTTGTTATTGGTGAAGTTGCTTCTTCGACAGACTTCCATCATTTGAACACTAGCCTTGACATGATTGCAATGAGCATAGTCAACCATGTGACATAGTGTAACAAAAGGATGATTTAGTGCTTCACCAGGAGTGATCCTTCTTTCCTAAAATACAAAAAAAAAAAAATCAATTAGCTAAAATAAAAAAAAATAAAAAATCGTATTAAGTACTTGCTAAAAAAATAAATAATAATAATAATGGCTAGATAGAGAAAAAATTGTGTTAATATTGTTAAAATAAAATAAAAAATAAAAATGTTAGAACTATGTCCACACAATAGAAAAAATAATTAAATATAATTATCTAACGTTACTTTCCTTGGACTTTTGCTTTTTAAACCTGTAAGGTTTAAAGCTTAAAAGAATTTGATTGAAATTAATTAAATTAGTAACAGCTAATATTACTAATTAACTATTAGTATAAATCTACAAACCAAAACCCCTACCACTTGATCCATAGTTAGCATCCTTTTTAATAAGTCAATAAATTCTCTTCTATCAGCTTTTTCTGCTAGTAATTCCCCTCCTTCAAGATCAGTAGGAACATTAACTTGACCAATGTCATCTAGGCAGTTAAAGATATATTTCCTTGCTTCTTTTGACTTAATGCCACTTTCGGCTTCATGCTCCTCGGGTGTCTGGAAAATAATTATGAAGAGCAAAATTGTATTCTTCAAACATAATATTAGGCATACAATGTAGGAAATTATAAATATATAATGTACTGCCATATTTGCTTTATTTTTACTATGTATATAAATTCCAAAGTTTGTTAAGTATAAAAAAAAGAAATGAGATATTAGTAAAAAATGTAAACTAAATAACTTAGTAAGATAACACCACTTTAAAAGCTAATTTAATTAATATAAATATATACCTTGAGTCTCCAAAATGGATAAGTGCTTTCCATATCCCTGTAAAAGAACTTTGTCGTTTTGCTAGCATTATTAAGCATGTGTTCAGTAGGAAGTCCTTGAGTCTGAGATATATACCTAATCTGATCGTATTCAGATGAACCGGGATACAAAGGCCAACCAAGAAACAATTCAGCAACAACGCAACCTAGTGACCACATATCGATGGCTTCGCAAAAGGGTAAACCTGAACAATATCAACAAAAAAATTACTGGAATACCTTGGAATTAAAAAAAAAAATATATAGAAATTATAAATCACCGTAGTGATAAAGAAAACAAGAAAAGAATAAGGGGGAAAACAATACCTAAAATAATTTCCGGTGCCCTGTAATATCTACTTTGCAAATAAGTATTGCAAACAGCCTTAGATACATGTGATGCACTGCCAAAATCAATTACTTTCACCCTGTATGGTTGCCTGACAGGATCAACTAACATGATATTTTCAGGTTTTAAATCGGCATGGATTAGTCCTAGTTGCTAAAATGTCAAAACAATTCAATTAATAACACGAAATTGAAAATAAGTAAAAGATAGAAGAAAAATAAGCTCTTGTTTACAATCTTTAAAATACTGAAGAAGCTACGAGTAATGATTTACTTTTAGTTTGAGAAGGGCTGTCAAAACTTGCTGAAGGATAGGTCTGATGTATTTAAGTGGTAACGGACTGAATTTGTTCTGCTTCAAAAAATCATACAAATTTTGCTCCAACATTTCAAATACAAGGCAAGTATGATTTTTATGCTGAAAGCATTCGTATGCTCGAACAAAATTGAATTCGTCGGCATTTTCTTGACTCAGGCGAGACAATATGCTTACCTGTAACAGAAAATTAAGTGTACACACAAATTAAACATTAAGAAAATTTTAATAGTAGCATAAATAACTATTGTTTGCTTAGAGCTAATAATATAAAACCTTTTATAAGACAAATTAAAATATAATTGTCTTAAATGTCATTGTTAAATATGTTAAGGTAGAAATAAATGATGAGAACAGTGTAATTTACCTCAATTTGACCTTGGCGAGCATAAGATGGATGATTCTTTAGAATTTTGATTGCCACTATTTCATTTGTGCCCTTTTTCCAACATTTTACCACCTATCAAAGAAAAGTTAATAATAAAAATAATAAAACAAATAATAAAAAATAATATATATATATATATATATGTATTTCATTACCACTTAACCCTTAGTGACACGAGCTGGCGTATTGAGTGCGCCTCAAGTAAAAAAGTTTCTGTAAATCACCAATGCACGATGCGAGAATAATAAACCCTCACTCTACCCTACCATTAGAAACCCCTAAAACGGACGAAACAGTCTGCTTTGATTATTGATTCATCCCGCATTGTTTTGCCATGTTTATTTGCCTTGGTGCACTGAATACGCAACCCGTGCCACCATGTCCGGTAGAGAAATTGTGCCACCCGATCAATATTTGTCGGTTTTGAGTGAGTTGTCGGATGAGAATGATGGTTGTGAGGAGTTATCTTATGACTTTGACGACTAATAAAAAATTAAGGTTGCAAACTCGACCCCAAGTCAAAACGCTGAAGAAGACAAATCAATTATCAAAAGATTACTGCCATAAGAGGAAACAGATAGAAGACAATTGTGAGCTTCCTAAGCAAACGTTCTAGCAAGGTCACTACAACTTATATGGGATATCTAAAAATAACTAAACAACTTTCAACTGTTCCGAATGTTCTGAATTTGCTTATAAGAACCATTTGAAAGTAGTGAAATACATTTGTTAGAGATGTAGCAGCATCGATTCGGATGAAACTACAGTCTGAAATCGTGTGTATTCCTTCTGTTGCTAAAAAGATGTTAATACATATTATATTATGTAATGCAGTTTAAACATTGCAAAGGTGTTTAAAAGCTATTAGTAATCATATTATTTTCATTTTAATTCCAAGTTTGATAATCTGATAAAAGAATTTTTTATTTAATTACTGATTTCTTTTTAAAGTAATTTTTATTTTTATAGTTAAACATATCATTGAGAAATAAATATGTAATATATTAATTGACTTTTTAGTTCAACATTTCATGGATTTGACCTAATTATGGTTTGAAAAATGCATTGGCACATAAAGTACGCCGCCCGTACCTCATTGTTTATCTACTATAGCCGTGCCACTAAGGGTTAAAGTAATGACTTTGAGTAGAATATAGTATTTATTTACATTTTGATAATAATTTTTAAGTAAAACATACTTGACCAAACGTTCCTCTTCCTAAAAACTCTAGGACTTCATACTGGGTTGTCATAGAATAGAGTACCTCATGCTGGACTAGCTGGTAGTCACCGTCAGGGGTAGCTGAGTGGGGTGGAGCCCCACCAGCACCCCCCGCTCCTCCCCCCTTTCCCCCCGTCGCCGTAGCTTCACCACTTCCGCCCCCCTCGACACGATCACCATTACCTTCACAGGACTTTCTCTAAAAACAAAAAATAATAATAGATCATGACCAAAGTAACAAATAAATCAAACATTCAGATATGTAAACCATTTTTTACAGAGCTCTTTGTACAGGATTTTTACAAAAATTGGTTGTGTGTTAAGTCTCACGTAAAAAAGGGTTTCGTTGGTATAGTGAACAAGAAATTAGTATGGGGGGGGGGGGGAACAATTTTTTTTGTTTTTTGACAAAATGGCATAGAAAATTAAACACTTTCCACAAGTGTTATATATTTTTGTAATCTACTCTTAAATACCTTTCATTAACCCACTTAAAAATTAAAAAAAAGAAAAAAAAAAAGTAGTGTGACTTGAATTATCCACCATTTTGGATTTGAACAGCTGATAATTTTGAGTGCTATATTTTTCCTGTGTGAGTGTCAAAACGATCTTTAATACTGGAAAGTTTCATGTTATTATCTATTTTGATTCAAAAGTTATTGGAACCGTAAAGAGTGACAGACAGACACTGACACAGGAACGAAACTATAAGGGTTTCTGTTTTTGGTTTTACCAACGAAACCCTAAAAATTGGATCCAATTATGATCTTTGAGAAAAATTAAATCGTGGGACTTCACATCCTGTAAGTGCTTTTACACGTTATTCTTCAGACATAAGCTTCTTTTCTAGTTTATGCCATTTTTAATGTTCTTTTATCAAACTCTGTTGACCTTTTAAATTAATTTTAAGTGTATAAAGCTAAATATAGTGTTTAAAACTTTTAGGTAGCATTCAGACACAAATTGTTGAGCCTATACCAGATTAAGTCTTAAGCTTCTCAACAGTATCCAATAAAATAATGTAATACAAACAAGCTCTGACATCTAAAACACTACAATTTCTTTTTAATACTGTTAAGATAAAAATGTATTAATGTATTTTTAAAATTTATTTTGTTGAAATAAAGACTTTACCAAGAGTAAAAGTCTCATTGGAAAACAACCACTTACAAATGTGTTTAAAAAGATATAAATAAATAATACAACAATAAGTAAATCGGAGATGTACCTTCTGACCACAGCGTTGATAAGTATCTAATAGTTTGATAGTAGATGCACGAACAACATTATTAGGTAGAATGGACTGAGGGCTTTTGTGGGAAAGCCGCAGTCTTGCATGGGAGTACACTGGTGGCTCGAGACCCGAATAACAGGGCTCAGTTAAATCAAGCTTCCTCTTTCTACTCCCAGAAAGTGTTTCATTACCACCTTGGGCTTGACACAACATTTCAACCTAAAATAAATAAAAAATTGATTGTAAACAACTATATAATAGAGGTATTTCTTGAGATAGAGTTAACAGATGAAAAACATATTCGATTTTGGAGTAGTTAGGTATAAAAGGAATAATGAGGCTCACTTTCATTGTATTTAAGGGTTTAAATTACTCTTAGGGTCATTCAATTCTCTTTATTAATTCATATTAGACTCAACCTACTTGACAATTAACCCATTCAATGCGGGTGGATCCACTGTGGATCCATGCCGTGCTAACGTGCCTGGCGGGTAAATCCACAGTGGATCCAAGCCTTCCCTTTCAGCCCTCAGTAGCTCTATTCTCCGTGCCTCGAGTAGAACCATCTTGCAAGGCTCCGTCAGGCCCGCTGACATTTGTATCCACAGTGGATGCAAACATTTTTTTTTTTTTTTTTTTTTTTTTTTTTTTTATTTATAATTAACTTTTAAAATTGTGTAAATTTTATTCAGTCACTAAGGTAGGTTCATAAATTGGATTACGCATTCAATGGGTTAAAAACTGCAAGGGAAAATTTGTACATCATTAGAGTTCATACAGAGTTAAGAAAATTCTAAAAAGTTGGATAATTTTAATAACTAGTATACAAGGGATAAAGGGGGAATTGAAATGATTAATTTAATGAAACACATGCTCGGTGTGCAAAAATGTGATGGTGATAATGAGAGAGAAGGGTTAGTATGAGAGATATTTAGTTAGCAGTAATATAACTGTCATTGATGTACAAAGGTTGAGGTGATTAGGGTAGGTAGATCATGGTACCAGGAAGCATTTTATATTAATGTATTAAGCACAGAAGTGTAAGAATGTTAAAGGAAGATAATGAGAGAGAAGGGTTAGTATGGGAGATATTTAGTGAGCAGTAATACAAATGTCTATTTGTATGTACAAAGGTTGAGGTGATTAGGGTAGGTAGATCATGGTACCAGGAACCATTTGAGAAGCTTAGTATCAAAGACGGACAAGAGCACATTCAAAATTTTACAGGAGAGCTGAAAAACTGTAGCTCAAATTCTACAGGTGCCTAGAGCAATGATTTTTTTTCTGTCAATTCTTAATAGACTCAAAACTAGTTAGAAGTACTGAAAACATGAATTTCTTTGATATTTTAGCTGCTAAATGGAGTTAAAAAGTGGAGTTGTCCGCTTTTGAAACAAAAACAAGGTTTTGTCCGTTTTTTAAGCAAAATGACGTTGAAAATAATGGTTAGAATAATAATATTGGAGAAATAATTTTTTTTCACATTTTTCAGAGGTCTTAGGGAGTAATGCCCCCAAATTTAGAGCTAAAATTGATTTCTCGATTTCCCCTCGGGGTATCATTTTTCTAAACATGTATGACAAAATGGTAGGAGTAGGTATTCAGATGCTAAAGCCCACAGTGCATCATAGGAACGAGTTAGTAAAATGCAGCCTCCTGATTGGCTGTTTCGGTTATGTCCACTTTTGAAGCAAAACGTGTGCTGACTTGTCCGTATTTGATGCAAATGGATAGCAGAATCTGATGCAGCAGCCAAAAATCGAATGTCCGTCTTTGATTCAGGCTCCTCATTTTACATTGATGTAGTCTACGGTATGCACGTTACGAGTTGTGACTCTTGACACTCAGATTGGCCAACCTAAATGAGGGAAAAAAATAAAGCCACTAGGCCTGTGGGATGAGTGGGCCAGTGACATTTTTGTTTGACTAGTTGGCCCGACCTTCTATAATTTAAAATCCTGACCTCTCATTGGCTCCCCACCCTAATGTTTCAGATTTTTTGCGCTGTCAAATCTCACAACTCATAACGCCCAAACTAAGGTTGGGAGGAAAGGATTAATGGTGGAACTATACAAAGGTTTTAGGTAAAAAAAGGATTAGGTTAGGCACAGAGGGGGTAAGGTATTTATTTTAGAAATACGTCAAATAAAATAGAAGGGTTGAAAAATGTAATACATACAGAATAATTAGCTGTAAAAAGTAAATAACATATGAGTAGAACAAAAAAAAAAAAAAAATTAAAAATAACTTAATATGAACAAAGGGATAAGGATTAATTGGGTCTGTGTAGTGTGTGTAAATCAATAATTTTTAATTAATAAGAGATATCATTATAAGAAAATAAATAAATACTATAAAGTTTGTAATATAACCAACACCAATGAAACCCTATGCACTAACATAACCACATCCATACATATTTGTTTTTGTTATTAACGTTATAATTTAAAATTTGTTATATTCTGTCAATTAAAGTTTAATTTGTTCTCTCTTTCAACCTTAAGCCCACATTATTTTAAGCAAACATAAAAAACCAAACAAATAAGGACTAAATCGGTAAAGGTACACAAAGTCGATCGATTCAACCGAGATTTTGTAGAGTTTACTAGGGCTGAATAAAAATTTCCCGAAAATTTACTGATAATGACAAACAAGTGGAGACAAAAAAACCTTTCAACGAATTATATAAGAACAACACATAACATTCTACTCTGTCAAAACATAGAACACAATAACATATAAAGTACTGTTCTAAGGGGAAAAATATGTTAAATTTTGTTCTTACAACGTTCCAAGACAGAACAATTTAAGAAAGCGCTCTCTTTAAGCTCTCAGGTACTGGGTGCAAATTACCTGGTACTAAATTCATAGAAGCACCTAGGTCAGCACTTAAATACTTAGTACTTCATTACAATACCAATCACAGTTTAACGTAAGTAAATTACAAGGATACTCTTTGAGTTCCATTCAGATATTGTCCGAGAACAAAAAAAACTTACTATAACTATTGCTTGGTATGATTTACTATGATACATTTTAGAGAAGAGGAGTATTTTTTGTTATATTACTGTACTAATTACAAAAATGTAAATTCATTTCTAGGTATAAAGGTTTTATGTATAAACAGTTGAGTCTCCAATCCGACACATATCCGGGGCCAAGCCATTCCGAATTACAGAGAATCAACGGATTACTGGATGTTTGATAATAAATAATTATCAATTATTAAAACAGAAACAGGACACTCAATAAAACTATTGCATTTTATTTTAGGGTCTGCTGGGTTAAAGGGCACAAAAAATCTTTCTTTCTCTTGTACACTCTGAATATTAAAAAATTGTTCTTTTACCAGAAGTAACTAAAATAAATTAATCTTTAGATTAAACTTTTAAAATGGGAGAAGAGTCCACATTAGGACATTTACCCCATTCAGTGCATGGATCTTTTCCCCATTTTATCAAATAATATAAATATAGTAACCTATCGAAGGTAACTACATATGAAGGTATAACAAGTGTCTATTTCTACACTACTTTAGCACCATTTTGGTACAACTTTATCAAAAATAAGAATATTGATTTATAATAATTAAGAATAAACTGCCAAAATTCTATAAAAATTAGATTGAAACAAACAAAAAAAAACTTACCCCATGTTTCTTGGCAACAGTACAAACTAAATCAAGATAACCTTACAGGAGTAAAGCCTCAATGTAAGGAATGAGTGTTGCCAGTCCCACTTCAAAAAGTAATTTCCCTCCCATTTTAAAAGCAGTGCAGACATTTACCACATGCGGACCTTTACCTCCTCCCACCCTAAATTGCAATTTATTTATTTTTTTTCTTTCTTTTGCTTATTGTTATCAGTCGTTTAATGTTATCACTTAGTCTGGGTCTCTATGTGATGATATTAAGCGGCCTCTACTGTATAATTATTACTTTTTTTTATGGTTATTGTTATTTTATTTCATTATCTATTTTGTTTGATATTTAATTATTTACTAGTAATTCCCGGTTAAGACTGGTAGATGATCAGGAAGATAAGTCATATATATAACCAAGACACTACCTGTGTTTTTTTTTGTTTTTTTCTGCCTATGTTATTATAATCATTTTAAAGTGAAAAAATAATTTAATTAATTAAAATAAAAATATAATCAATGTGCAAATTTTTTCTATTCTTAGAATCATTTAAGATTAATGCTTATTGTTAATTCTTATGTATTTAAAGAGAAGACAAATTTAAAACAAGAAGGACAATGATAATGGAACTTGCTTTAAGTGCAAGGAAAAAATCAAAATATGAGGAAAGACGATCAAAGAAGAAAACGTGGTAATGAGCAGTAACAATAATGCTAATTGTCAAAGGCAACTAGCTAGTCGAATTACTGCCAGATTTAGAGGTCTTTGGAGATTTTTCCAATGAAACATTATCACTACTGATAGCAACATTATCTAGGTTGAAGACTAATAATAAGGAAAATATTAATTCCATAGCTGATAACGCAATAGAAATCATCAAGATGTTTCCATCTTCAAACCTTAAAAAAAAAATGTTATGCAATCGCAAGGATTTCCACCAATGAAAATATGACAAAACATATCCCTAAAACAATCGACAAGCAATAAAATATTCTAAAGATAAAGAAAACAAGATGTTGCGAGAGTATTGAATTACTCATTTATGGTTTTTTATCATATCGTCCCATTTGAAGTTAAGAATTTTCTTTTTTAACATTTTAAAGATTACTCATTTAAAACTGAAGAAAATCTAGTAATCCCACTGTCATAAATGTACGAGTAATCAAGTATTCATCACCAGATGAAAAGATGCTTATAAAGCTTGATTTTGAAAATGATAATTGGCAGGAATTGCCACCATCCAGGGCTACAAAATATTCTCACCAAAGAAATGTCCAAAACTTCATTCTTCACCCATTTTAAATAAATCAAAGATAATCAATACAGGAAGATAGTCAACGTCCAGAGGGACGTTTAAGAGTAAACAAGCACTAAGGTTAGCAAGGGGGAGATCCCCTCCCTTTTAGTTTAAAATTGACAGTAGTAGAGTCCCTCGGCTACTCAGAGTATAAAGAACAACTAAATCTTCTGAAATACCTATAAATATTCCTTTCTAGAAGGGATATAAACCTGCGCCCTCCTTATTTCTTTAATTTCCAACAAGCGCCTTAAACACCTCGCTCATCAGACTTTATACATAAAGATGGGAAAATTGGGTCAACAAGTCAAAATAAAAATGATTGATTTTTTTAAAATTTAAGGATTTAAATTAAAGGAGAAGGAATGCATCTATAAAAAGTGCATCACATTCCTCAAAGAAAAATACCACGATAGCCAAAGCGCCAGAGAATACGAAGTCAGAGGGAGAACATATTTCTTCTTTGACGAGGTCGGTATCGACAGAATAGTTATTTACATACCTAGAGCAGTAAGGGCGTTATTACAGGCTGAGGGCAAAGTTTGAAAGCACGAGTGAGTTTAACGCCCGAGGCCTGTCATGTTGCTTACTGTCGTGGTGCGTACACTATTTTATCGCCCACCACATGTAAACTAATTACTAAACATGCAAACTAATTTGCCGTAATCTTCAAAATAATAAATGCATATTAAGGTTACATCAGTACCAAAACAAACCGCAGTTATAAAAATATTGATTGTTACTAATTGAACAGCTGACGCGACACTGAGAACTACTAGCGCTTCCTGCACGCCACGGCCGCTTCTCGAACTACTAGTGGCCCTGTAAAGATAAAGCATGCATTTATCTCAGGCCCCAGGGCTGTAAAATGGAACTTTACCGGCCGCTCAGGATAGGAATGTTTACAAGTGGAGGGCGATAAAATATTTGACAACCCTATCAGAGTCGATTATTTTACACTCCCTAGGAATTATTAACAATCATATCTACTAAACATATTACTAACTTAAATTTTATCTTATTTCATTTTATATCAATTTGTTTTGACAGTGTGACCCTTTCTTTGTTTAATGGTAACTTAATTGTTAATTTATTATTATTGTTTTGACTATGTTATTTAACATGGCTTCAAGGACTAGAAAATAGATACACAATCAATCATTGATATCGTCGATGGCAAGTAAGAATATTTTTAGGAATTAATTAGTACTTAAAATTATTACTTTTGAAATATTCTTAACGAAAATAAATCAGAAGAAATAGAGATAATGAGATGTTTACTACACGAAGATTAAATATATACTGAGAGCTGATATTGATAACAAACCTTTGAGTGGAGTTTGTTTACGTGAACTAGATTTAAGGTATACAGAGACAGCTAAAAAGTCAAAGAAAACATTTCAACCTATTGATTAAAAATTCATCATCAACGCATGTATATCAAGCAGATAATTATCAAATCAGTTAATAACATTTAAAATTTTATTTAGACAACAAGAGATTTGATCATAAATATCGATTAATAGTTTAAAAATCGATTTAATGGTCGAAAATACAGAAAAACAATGTGGGAAGAACAACAATCATAGAATACAAATACTAAAAGATTAGAGTAATAAGTATAGTTCATTTAAATTGGCGGAATAAGGAATGCATAGCAGAAAATACTAAGAAGAAAATTCAAGATTTGTCACATATGCGCTATCGATCTTTTTAGTGAGTATAGAAAATCGATTATCAATATCAATAGTGAACAGAGACTGCTGCTCTGTATGATATCCACACATTTATTTAGAGCACATATAAACACCTATGTAAATATAATCAACAGATTTATCAAATTATTTAATGTTATAATTAATTTAAATTAATTAAAATAACTTCTTTTTTTTTCTCCTGTTTTAAACAATATAATATAGTGTTAGCAATTAAGAGCCACAGATCATTAAAAGTATGTTCGTAATATAAACTGACTGCAAAATAAATTAATATTTAAGTAGGAGTATAAATAGTTAAAATAAATAATTTTGTAATTAACAAAACACAAATAAGTAATTAGTAATATGTATGTAAATAATTAAGTAATATAAATTCTTAATTAAGATTTAAAAATATATCAATTTTGAAGTTAATAAGCAATAAAAAGTAATCTTAAAAAGAAGAAAAATTAAATTAATAAAACATGGATGTGAATGAAATGAAAGAGCTTCTCAATAGTTTTAGAGATCAAATAAATGAAAATGTTGATAATAGAAATAAAAATGTGATGGTTACTTTAAAGAGAATAGAAGAGACACAAAGTGAAAATGCTACAAACATAGAGAAACAAAGGAAAAGGATATCGTTTTTAGAAAGAGAATTAAGAAAAAATAATATCATTATTTATGGAGTGACTGAAAGAAAACCTGAAAGCTTAAAACAACTTGAAAGAGAAGTCATAAAAATGTGCAGAGATAAATTAGATATAGAAATGAATGAATACGATATAGATTTTATAAGAAGGCAAGGAATACCAGAGAGAGAGAACAGACCGATATGTTTGAAATTAGTAAGAAATAAGATAAAGGTAGAAATTATGAGAAGGAAAAAGATGTTAAAAGGGACTGATATATTCTTGGATGAAGATTACCCACCAGAAATAAGACAGATAAGGAAAGACCTCTCAAATAAGATGATTGAGGCTAGGAAAGACGGTAAATTTGCTATCATAAAGTACGATAAGCTGATTATAGAGGAAAGAGGAAAAAATAGTGATAGTCAAATTAGGAAAGGGAAAAGGTCATATGACAGAGCAAAAACGCCTGAATATGAAACCAGCGATGATGGAAATGAGCGTAAGTGGGGAAATAGCACTATCAGAGCAAAAGAAAAAAATCCTAAAAGACACAATGCTGGCGTAGAATTACTTACCGAGGATGATACCGACGAAGGAAACAACTTATTATGTATCGGAAACACTAGTGATAGAAGTACCCAGAATGCCTTATCGAACTTTGAATCACTTCAAGGAAATTATAGAAAAGTAAAAAACAGTACAGCATTAGGACCAACAAGCATTGAGACAGACAAAAGGGCACTGAGCTCAACTTCGAAATTGGAGAATTCGAAAAGAGTAAGTGGAAAGAACGAAATCCAAAATTTAGTAAAGAAACAAAACAGCGATGGAAGCACACAAAGCACCATAACAAATTTCCTCGGGTTATATTTAAATCAAAATAAAGAAAAAGTAATAGAAATGGAAAAAGATAGTGAAAAGAAAAAGAATGAAGGAACTGAAAATATCCTAGAACCGAAAGCCACAGCATAGCAATTAATGAAGAAAAGATGTAGAAGGAACGACACAAAAAATAATACAGTCATATACACTTATAATTGTCAAACACTTAAAGATAATAATAAATTAATAGAATTGCTAGAAGTAACGGCAGAGAAGCAGTGGGACATAATAGGTTTATGTGAAATAAGAAGGAATGGAGAACACCTGTTATCACTGGATGATGATAAAGAAATATATTGGAATGGAATCGGCTCACAGGGTGGAACCGGATTTTTAGTGAACAAACGGAGTAAGAAAAACATAACAGGGTACAAATCGTACAGTCATCGTATATCGAAACTTACATGGAAGTTAGATAATAGTTGGGGTGGTGGAAGATTGAAAGTAATTCAAGTTTACGCCCCAACATCGGCAGCTAATGACAAAGAAATGGAAGAGTTCTATTACATGCTGCAAACAGCACTCAACGAAGATAACTGTAGATACACTATGATAATAGGAGATGTCAATGCTAAAGTTGGGAAAAAATCATGTAGTGATGGAGAAGCAATAGGTAACTACGGATATGGAGAGAGAAACAATAGAGGTAAAGACCTACTGGAATTCGCTGAAGGAAACCAATTGTTCATAATGAATAGTTTCTATCAAAAGCCATCCAACAAGAAATGGACATGGATTAGCCCGGATGGGCAAACAAAAAATGAAATAGACCTTATTATATGCAACAAAAAATGTATAATACACGAGGTAGTTAAGTGGAAAGGGTAATCAAAAGAATGAAGAGAGGTAAAGCGGGAGGAAAGGATGGGATAACATGTGAAGAAATAAAAGCAGGCGGAGAAACTATAGTATCAGCAGCGCAGAGATTATTTAATATATGTCTAAATTACAAAAAAGTCCCCAAAGTATGGTGCGAAGCCGAACTCATCCTACTATTTAAAAAAGGCGACAAACTAGATATAGAAAACTATCGGCCACTGAGCTTACTATCAGCTATATACAAGATGTTTATGAACATAATATCACTCAGGATAGAACGTGAACTTGATAGAGACATTCAAGAAACTCAAACAGGGTTTAGGAAAAACATGTCTACCCTAGATAATATATTCGTAGTCAAACAAATGATTAGACGTGCGCACGATTATAACTTTCCTCTAGTGTTAATATGTGTGGACTTCAAAAAGGCGTTCGACTCAGTTTTGAAGACGCATGTTATTGGATGCCTTAAGTATAGTGGAATACATGCCACATACATTCAAATATTTAAAAATATATATGACGAGGCAAGTTTAAATATTACAATCGACAAAGAGGTGAGAAAAATCAAAGTAAAGAGAGGAATTAGACAAGGAGATGTGCTGTCTGGGAAATTATTTATAAAGACATTGGAAAGGGCTTGTAATAAACTGGATTGGGATGGAAAGGGAAGGAAAGGGAATCAAAGTGAATGGAAGATATCTAAACATCCTCAAGTTTGCTGACGACGTCGTAATAATGGCACATAGCTACGAGCAGGCTGAAGAAATGCTAGAACAACTTACTGTAGAAACAAGGAAAATAGGACTAGAAATTAACTTAAATAAAACCAAAGTTATGGCTGTAAATATAAAAGAGATGAGAGAAATAAAAGTAGAGAATAACAAGATAGAAGAAGTAGAGGAATATATATATTTAGGAAGTTTAATAAATATAAAGGAAAGGGAAAGCGAGAAAGAAATAGGAAGAAGGATAGGACTAGGATGGAGAAGTTTTAATAAATATAAACATCTATTTAGGTCAAACATAAATATGGAGTCAAAGACAAAACTGTGGAACGCTTGTGTATTACCTGTAATGATCGACGGATGTGAGAGTTGGGCACTGCCGGAAAAAGTGATAAAGAAAATGAGGGTAACACAACGCAGGATGGAGAGAAGTATGTTAAACATTAGTAGAAAGGATAGGAAAACAAATACTTGGGTGAGGAATCAAACAAAGTTAGCAGATATAGGTGAGACTATGACTGAGAGAAAATGGAAATGGAGTGGGCATATTGTTAGAGTAATGGATGAAAGGTACACTAAAGAAATGATGTCATGGTATCCTAGAGACAGGAAGAGAAATCAGGGAAGACCGAATGTAAGATGGGACGAAGAAATGCGCAGGGTGATAGATAGGAAAAGTTTGTGGCAAAGAATAGCATACGATAGAAATGAGTGGAAGAGAATGAGTCATATATATTGTCAAGTTTACCTGTATAGAAACTAAATGAAAGAGAGATGGCCATATTTAATTAAATAAATAAATAAGAAATGAAAATGCATAAAATAATAGAAACGAGTTAATGGACTTTGGCTAAAGAGATTTAAATGTAATCGAACAAGAAAAAAATTTGTTAATATGTATTGAAAATGTTATAGTTCAGTTATTGTTAATGTTAGTAAAGTATACGTAGTTATAATGATTGTTATTTATTATGTTAAATAGTATTGTTTTGTTTTGTAAATTAAATTATAGCAAAGTTAATTAAGTATTATTAGTAAATAGTAAATAAATAATTATAAGTAATTATTATTATTAGTAAATTATTATTAAATTAAATGCTTTGTGAACGTAAAACTTAAAAAAAAAAAATAAATAAATAAATGTGATAAACTAAAAGGTGGTAACTCCTACCCCACAAGGGGGCCTTGGCATGTATGCCGATTTAAAACAACTTGTAATTATAATGCTTGTATATGATTAATTAATACTGTAATGATATGATTGTTTTAATAAAGGCTTATTATTATTATTATTATTTAACATGATATTAATTGTACATCATATTATTTTTATTATTTAAATAATGTCTCACCATAGATCAGTACGCTGTGAGTTTAGCGACCCATTCTATTTAGGCAGCATTACTGTTATTTATGTAAATAAAGCGTTTCTCTCTAAGGAGCTTAAAATGAAGAAAAAATGTATTTTACTGCAGTAAAGCTTTGACATGCTGATTTCGCCTTTGAAGTTTATTTCACAACAAGATATAATTTAAGACATTATATGCGAAATTTGATTCATTACAAGAAAATTCCAAACATAGGGTAGGCCTTGTTAACATTACGTCTTAAAAAAAAAAAATCAAATAACATGCTAAAAATAAACATATTCTGCGTCTGCATAATTTCTGTATGTGGAATTTGCAAATTAGTTCCCTTGTAATTAATCATAATGAAAAGATTTAAGATAGAGGGACGGACACATACATTATTGAATTATTTATGAAAATCAACAGATTACAGAGGTGATTTTTGCATCTATTCTACTCAAACAACTGAATGCTCAGTATCCCTGAGCAGTAAAGTTTAAGAAATAATATATTTCATCTCTAAAAACCAGCTTTTAATTTCAAACCTATCTTGTATAATGTTTATTTTTGTTTAAGGAGTAGGACTGACTAAAATTATGCCATTTTGTCTAGCTCTTATTGTATATCCCTTGGAATTGCAGGATAAAAGGTAAAATTTAAATTTATATATTCCTTATTCTTCAGAAATTCTCTAGTACTTAAGTCTATCGGTTCTCTGTTATTTCTTACTATTTACCAGGATAGTTCAATGACCTGTAATAAGCTAAGTTAAAGTATTCTATGTCTTATTTATCCCACCAGGAAGATTATACCAAGAGAATAAAAGTGGGTATTTAACTTAAGACGATTAAAAAAATACATATAATTTAATTAGGTTACGGAAATAAGTTTACAAACAATACTATCTATTCTTAATGAGTCCACTAAACATTGTGAGTCACAGTTTTCAACAATATCCTCGCCCATTTATTTACCCTTCAACTATCAAATAGTAAACATGGAAAATTGTATTCATATCTGTAATTAACACATGGAAAAATAACTACAGTCATACTCTATTATAAGAAACAACTATTCAATTAATTTTGAAATAGCATCCTGGACGAGTTAAGTTAATGAGTTCCAAATGATTTTCATTAACATTGGATGTGCATTTATCTTTGAAAATTTCATTCTGAGTTTCAATTTGATCTATCTTCATTAGATTCTATTTTTAGATCACTGGTTCTTTTTTTTATTATTTTTAGGTAGCACCATTTGAAAGCTCGACAATTTAACTTCTGTTTACATTAACATGCTATCTGAAATAACATAAAAAGCAACAAGAAGATGTATAACTTACAAAGATCTGTACCACGTTCGGTTACAGTGCATCAAATAAAATCGGTATTGTATGTCCGCATAGCCCAAAAGGTCGATAATTTACAAAAACAAATTATAACGCTAGAGCAAAACAAGGAACAAACTAAAGGACATTGATAAACCGATAACGAATAACAACTTTGCCAGTAAGTTTCTTCGTGTTAATTCTTAATATTAATAATGTGTTCCCCACACCTTTTAGTATATACTAGTTCAAACTATACAAAACCACACATGCGATTTCCGCATTCGATATTAGTGACACAATATTTACAAGCAATACGGATAAAGCATTTTCCTTACCACTCACTGTTGCAGGTTAATATAAATATATTCATTGTATCAAGGAAATCCAGTTCATTTTAACCATCGAGCAAATAAATTAACACTAAGCCAAATTAGGTGATGACATATTAAGTTTCTTTTGAATTTAGACATTCCTGTAAAAAAATAAAATTATTTTGAAGACATTAAATTTAAAATTCAGTTAGATCATTTAAGCTAAGGGTTAGTTTGAGTTAAAAGATTTTGTGGAACTTTTTTTAGAAGGTTGACCCGACCAGTGGCACAAATAAGTTATTACGTGACTAGTCATTAAGACATAAAACTAGCAGAATTTCAATAAAAATCCAACTTAATAACCAATTCCTTATAAAACTAGTATCTTTTTTTAATCGGGATAACAAACAAAATAATTTAAAATTGAGTTAATTATCAGTTTATTAAGTGTCCAATTTGTGTTCCTTCCATAAAACTCCCGACAAATAAAAATTCCCTAATAACCAGTCAATGTGGCTAGGATGGGGCCTTAGGATTATTTGTACAATATAAACCTGTATAAAAGATTTTATTTCATAACAATTAAAGTTTTCTGGATTATGTCTTTATTATTTTACAAAAAGAAAAATGTTATTTAGACTTGGTCACACTTCATGTCATTATATCAATGTAGGTTTTACGCTGAAGTGCAATGTCCCACACTTGCTACTCATCAAATTTTTAGGTTTAAAAAAAAGCACACACGGTGATATTTTACACGCTTTTATAAGGTTTCACTTAAGTGTCGGGGACAAATCTTGACATGACTTCAAGATTAGCAATTGCTCTGATATTTGGTAGACTTGTTTCAGACAAAAATACAATAATTAGTCATTATTTTTACACAAAATTCTTTGTATTAGTCGATAAATCAATCAATTTCTACATTTGTACGTAGGAATTTTGGCGCAAAAAAAAAAAAAAAATTGTAAACATACTTTTTAAAATAGAAAATGACAAGAGTTTTATACTAACTTTTACTAATTCCGGCTAAATGAGGATACAATTGATTATAACATTTAATGGGATAAAAACTAAAAAAGTATAAAATAATATTAGGTTTGTTCCAACCACATTTTAAACTAGTTTGAAACTGTCTGATGCATGCGCATTAGGAACAGGGCGTTCCAACGAAGCCCAAACTGAAACTCTGACTGTTAGTCGGTTGTTCCTACTCGGCTCTGATCGAATCACGGATTGGTATCGTACTAGTA
Source organism: Gerris lacustris (assembly GCA_951217055.1). Taxonomy (NCBI): domain Eukaryota; kingdom Metazoa; phylum Arthropoda; class Insecta; order Hemiptera; family Gerridae; genus Gerris; species Gerris lacustris. The sequence goes on along the minus strand of OX578285.1, from coordinate 37,296,394 downwards.
GTTTGGAGTTTGGGTGAACAACAGTAACGTAACCTTCCACATCATTGTTTTGGCGTTGCTCTATTATTCTCCTTTCTCTTAACATACATGCCTTTGCAATTCAACTCTTCTTATTTACTAAAATGTTTTTGTACGAATGCGATGATGAATTTTTGTGCATATAAATGACATTTTCTATGTATTTCTGAAATAAATAAAAATTGAACCTATTTTATAAGATAGACTTTTGATACTTATTTCATTTTCAAACAAAAATCGAAACAATCCAATTTATTTCCGCAATATTTCTTTCATTCTTTAAAGGTATAATATTTCTTTCGTTAACTGGACAAAGATTAATATTTGCTCTTTAAAATAAAAGAGCATTTAGGATTATATCAATAAAAATATATGTGTGTGCCGTGACTCTACTAAAACTGGCTCACCACAGTATGCCCGAAAATTGTGAATTGCGTAAATTTAAATGAAATCATGAATTCATGTATCAAATAAACATTTCTAAAAATGTGTCCATGTATTGCATCCTCTATGAGTATGTAGATTTTACTTCCAACTATCGAGCTTATGGAAGTTAATTAGCATTATAAAATGAAATCTTTGTGGTGTGGCCCCCCTTGTTGTGCCTAGGTCTAAATCCGGCCCTGACTTTAGCAACAGGTACTTATCTTCATCAACCACTGACTCATCCATATCTTTAATATTTAATAAGTTCAGGTATTTTTTATAGCAAAGGTAGAGATAGAAGTAAACGATCAACTCAACAAGTTGTCCTGATAACCGTGCTAAAACCTACCACATCAAACAGTTTGGTTTGAGTTCAGGAGCGTTCCACCAAAACGAAATCACCAATCAATTGCTAACTGATGCAATGACCGAGCATGCACATTACGTCAATCTCGGACTAATTCGAAACTGCTTGTTGGAACAACCCTAATATATCTAATAAATAAATAAATAAATAAATAAGCTTTTAAAAAGAATGCACTAAAATGGAGATTTTTATATTTTATTGGCAACAGTACTACAATGGATCACAGTGTATTATGAGCATGTCAATAAAAAAAAGTGGGGGGGGGGGGGGGGTGCTTTATAATAAAACCCCAATAAACGCTTGCATTAAACTTCTTCATTCACTCACTACGAATTACTTCTCTAAAAAATTAAATGTGAATGCTCAAAATACAGAATTATCAACAAATGACAAAAGAAATGTTATAGTGCCTCACATGTTTATTTGAAGTGCATTTAAAAATAAAATCCTTCTCATTTTTAGTGCTTTATTAATAAAAGTGAGTTTATTTTTTTAAATATAATATTAATCAAACCTGAATTGAATCAAATGATTTTATGGTGCAGAATCGGTTTAAAATCATGCCTTAAGACCCTTAATTTGTTAAGGTGTAGGGTGTAGCACAAGGGCGCATATCTGTTTATAGTTTTCAATGTTTTAAGTTCAGTTTTTATTTTAATAACTAAACATTTTAATTAAATAAATTGATATCAATATTGTATCATTAAATTATGCATTCCTAATAATTTTATAAAAAGGTCCTCTTGATTTTCTATTCTCTGGAATGAATTGTAAGTTAAAATAAGGTTTCAAAATTAGTATATGGCTGAATTTTATAACAACTAGCAGCTAAAAGAAGAGCGAATAATGGAACTGCAAGCAAATAATGCAACAGGTGCTACTGGCATTAAAATATAGTTACTTGCAGCTAACAGAACAGTGAGTAACTAAAATACTAAGCAGCTTGCGTAAAATCTAGTATTTCAACAAATAGAACTGAAATTACTAGTATTAGAAGAGGATAGTGGACATGATAACTTAATTGTTTCAAATTTTCCTTAAAACAATTGTTTTTTTTTAATCCTCATAAATAAAAATAATGGGACATAATTGAGACCATTATCAATATTCCTTCCCTAATATGTTTCTTTTTCTTTCTATTATCTAATTTTATAATTACTGCAGCCTTTTATGGTAGTAAAAAAAAATAAAACAGGTAACATTTAAGTGAAATTGAATAGATTTCTAAAGATGCAGAATATGGTCATTAAAAGTATTAACAATTTAAAATATTATCACAAAACATTCATATAACAAAAAGGCTTAATAAATGAATTTGAATACAACTAAATATTGCGAAAAACTAACAATATTGTGAAATGACTAACTTACTTCTCGATAAAATTTTCTTTTACATAAATAAAAATTCTTGCATACGAGTCTGCAAGACAGTGAGGCATTTTCATGTCTTCGCTCCGCGTAAGCTACCGACATGAAATGTCACCAGGTTCGCTTCACGGTGTTCGTTAGGCGAGTTCTTAGAGAACTTGGCTAACAATGTTAAATTTCAAATTACTTGTGAATAAATATGTTTGACTGACTTAAAGAAGGGTTTAATGAGATGCACAAGCTCTTTGAATTTATTTTAATTGAATGCAACCTAACTTTCTCATAAATTTCTAATTCAATTCAGGGTTGAAGTAGTACTAAGGAGAGTTTTGGACAAAGAAGACAGTAGGAGATTGGCTATTTTAATTCAAAGACCAAAAATCGATCAGTTGATTGTAACAAAAAAAAAAATAATAAACTACAATAGCTAATTTATATACACACACACATATACATATATATATATATATATATATATATATATATATATATATATATATATATATATATATATATATATATATATATGTGTGTGTGTGTGTGTGTGTGAGTGTGTATTAACACTCACTCATCCATCACAGTATCTCAAGAAGGGCAATAGCTAGAGAGCTGATATTTTGGATGAATGTTCCTCTTACCCCCCTAGGTGATCACTAAGACATTTATTTACGATCCGACATCTTTATTCAATATGGTGTCCATTTATATGTAGAATTCGACATCACAATAGATCTACAACCAATTTCACTAGAATCTTAAAATTTAGAAGTTGGTTTCCATTTATGAAAGGGTTTGTCAATCAGCTTTTCGAAGCTCCCCTAACTATATTTATCACCACTTACTTCTTTACGCCTAAAGGAGGAAATAAAACAAAAAAAAGGAAATAGGAAAAGGAAAAATAGGGAAATAGGGCAAAGCCCAGAACAATTTTCTGAAATTAGGAACTTAATTACTTGGAAAAGAGCTTCTTTTTAGAATTAAAAAAGAAGAAAGCGTGTTAATAAAAGATAATTCAAATTTCACCCCAGAGGGGGAGATGCAGAAGGAAAACACTTCTGCTTTTCCAGGTAAAATTCAATGCTCTTGCAGTAGTCGGTATCAATTACCAATTAGGGATTTTAAGGAGATACAGAAGGAAAACACTTCTGCTCTTCCTGGTTAGGTTCAATGCTTTTGCAGTAGTCGGTATCAATTACTAATTAGGGATTTTAGTGAGATACAGAAGAAAAACACTTCTGCTTTTCCTAGTTAAGTTCAATGCTTTTGCAGTAGTCAGTATCAATTACTAATTAGGGATTTTAGGGAGATACAGAAGGAAAACACTTCTGCTTTTCCTGGTTAAGTTCAATGCATCTTGCAGTAGTTGGTATCAATTACTAATTAGGGATTTTAGCAAATTATAATTTCGTAAGGAGGGGGAATAGAAATAAGGGGAAACGGATTTAGGAAACTCAAGATATTCTCGTTTTAGTAACATAACTTTAATATTTATTGATGGTAGTTTATAAACACATAAATTTAAAAAGAAAATACTCTCCTTAGCAAAGCAGTAATTAATAAAGGCCAGTTTAGAGCAATTGCTCATAATTATTAACAATCTGAACAAAGTAGGGTACTTCTTTAGATTGTTACTCCCCTATGTATTTTAGAATATAAATGACACAATAAATAACTATTAAGACAAAGGGATGTTTAGTCCAATGTACTTTGGGACAAAGGAATATCACACTTCTGTTTTTATAAGGGGAGTAACAGTCCAAAGAAAAACATTTAATAAACCTTCTTTAGATTGTTACTCTATTCTGTTTTTTTATAAGGGGAGTAACAATCTAAAGAAGTGCCCAAAGTAGTATCAAAAATCAGTTTCAAATACATATATCCCCCCCCCCCCCCTTGATAATAAACTCAACATTTTAGCTCTTCGAGTTTTTTTCAAGTATGAGTAAGTTCCACAAAATCTTTAGTAGAAATAACTAATTTTCCGGGATAATGGTTAAAATAACTCTATTTCTTGTTTCTCTATCGCTTAGCAACTTAAAACACTTGACAATTCCCAATCTATCTGTTTATACATAATTTAAATCCAGTTAGTAATTTTCTCATATTATGTTTTTTGAGAAGGTAGGGTTAGCGAGATGCTGTCAAATAAAACAAAGTTTAAGGTTTATGCTAACATTTCGCTAAATTTATTAGCATCATCAGAGCAAATAGACAAAAATCCTGTTTACTGTTTAGTAAACTTAAAGACCCTAATCCTACAAATATGAAAACTGATATTATTTATAAAATAGACTGTTCTGATTGCAATTTGTCATATGTCGGACAGACCTCCCAATACCTTCGTAAAAGAATTAACCAACATAAATATAGTCTGAAACCTAATTTTCCTAATCCTACAGCTTTAACGAATCATTACTCTACTACTCAACACAATTTTGACTTTGAAGGTATTCAAATTTGCGCTCAAGAGTCCAATAAGTTTAAAAGAAATATCCTGGAAATGTACTATATTTCCAAAACTCCCAATACCATTAATTTCAGAACTGACACCAACAATCTTAGTAATAGCTATACAAATTTAATAAATAATTTCTAGTCTAATATATAAGTGTGTTTTTTTTTCACTAAACATTTTTTTGTCTTTTCTATAGTTTTCATATAAGCTCATTTTTCCACCATTGTATTTCTAGGTAAAGTTTTTAAGAAAATCTTGTTGTTTCCACTAATCTGCCTACCATTCTATAATAATATAATTATAATATATAATAATATAATAATATATAATATAATAATAATATAATAATATTATAATATATAATAATATAATTCTATAATAATATAATTCATTCTATAATAACATGTCTTAGAGTCAACATCTATATAATTTTTATGTTATACTTTAGATATTTGCTCTGATGATGCTAATAAATTTAGCGAAACGTTAGCATAAACCTTAAACTGTGTTTTATTTTACAGCATCTTGCTAACCCTACCTTCTCATTACTCTTGATCTGTCATGAACTACCTTAATTATTATGTTTTTTGTGCTCAAGTTTATATCCAAAGTTAATTTACCAGGAAATAAAAACTCCTCGGCAATTAACATAGGTATTTATGAATAGTTAAAGCAGGTACTCCTATCCATAGTGACCTCCATAAAGAGTTATTTAAAGTGGAAATATACTATCCTACATAAAAAAAAATTAACTAGGATCAAATATGTAAGAAAATACCCGATGATTTCTTCAGTATTATCAGTGTGATTGGTTTTAGGAGGGGAAAAAAATGGCATTGCATTTTCTTTATGAATTTCTTTTTTGTCATCCTAGTTTTTTTATAAATTCTACATATGTCCTGAAAGCTAACCAGTTACAATAGCTAAAACATAATTTAATATTTATGTTAATCGTATTCAACAGTTTTTGAAGTATTAATATGAATGTAATTGAATATTTATTAAAACTAAATGGGCTTTAATTTAAAACAAGAGTGAGAAATAGATCTTACACAGAACACTGTTGTTCATTAACGATTCAAATTCAAAACAAGCTTATAATCTTATTAACCCTAGAATACTAACCATACTTTGTTAGCGCTTAACACTAACCTTCGTAATTTTTACGAGGATTGTATTAGAACGTTTTATTATTACTTTATTACTTTTTAACTGTCTTAAGTTTTAATTTTAATATTTATTTAATATTATTATTTATTTATTAACGGTAGGATAGCATTATTCTGTAAAAATAATATCACTTAATATGAAGAATACAAAATCAACTAGTATAGTTTGAGTGTCAATGAAATGTAAGAATTTAAAAAAAACAAAACATTTGAGTATTGTTAGATTTATTAATTTAAGTAAGTAATAATTTGAAATTGGTATTATTATTTTTATACAATATAATATTGAAAGAAATGTTAGTAAAAATTTAAACAATTGTTTTATAATGTTCTCCACAAGTAGGGACGTCATAAACAGAGCAATAGGTAGTAGCTCAAAGTAAAAACGGCGTAAAGATAACTCTAAGAATTTTCTGGCGCAACTAAAGCAAGCTTATAGGCATGAAAAGAATATAGATAAAGCACTGGTGAAAAGTGGGAAGTCTGCATTTTACAGAATCAAAATAGCTCACTCATAATAGACGAAAGTCGTAATTTTTACGAATGGTTGGTATTCTAGGGTTAATTTTATTTTAATTCTTTAATGCTAAGGTAAAATTCATTGAAAAACTAAATTAATACGGAGAGTGGTCAATAATCAACACAGTAGTAATAAAGAACCATCTGGTAGGTCATAGGCCCTTGGTGGACTACAAGGAAAGAGACAACTTTATCAAGATATGAAAAGGGTATAAGCTCAGCATACTGATAGCCTCGTTCATTTGAAAACATTAAAGTAAAAACAACTTGCTAAAGTTAGGCTTCCATTCAAGAGATTTATCCCTAATGGTTTTTCCCTTACTTGTTTCTGGGTATTATTTTTATTAATAATTTAATTCATAACAAGACATAAGTTTATATTATAAATTTGTTTTCACTATAATTTATAAAAAGTAATTTTTTATTAAATTTATAATAAAACATTTTAGTTGCCTAATTGTTCTTATTCTTCATTTTTAATCTTTTAAATATAAAGTTAAGAGATGCTTTGATAAAATATTTAACAATATAATAACATCGCTTTGAATAAGAAAAATAAAATTCAAGTTGACCGAAACTTGACTTATAAAACAAATTTAACAAGAACAAGGAGCTCTTCAAGCTCATGCTAAAAAGGAATTATTACTCGTATTAAAGTAATTCGAGCCCACAATTAACGATTAAACAAGTAACAACTGTTGGACAAATGGAAAACACATTCGTTCCAGGAATAATCTCATATTTGATCTGAGAACGGAACTCCCATTCACTCGAATAATGAAACACATTTCTTCTTTAGCCATTGTACGAATTGTTCTTCAATTAAATTATAAATATTAAGTTTATGAACACCTTCTAATATTTTATGATGATTATTGTAATGATAGATTATTTGGTACTTCTTTAGATTGTTACTCTCCTATGTTCTTATAGAATATAAATGCAAAGGGATGTTTAGTCCAACGTACTTTGGGACAAAGGAATATAACACTTAGGTTTTTATAAGGGAGGAACAGTCTAAAGAAGAACATTCCGTACACCTTCTTTAGATTGTTACTCCCCTCTGTTTTCTTTATAAGGGGAGTACCAATATAAAGAAGTGCCGATCATTTTAGGTGTAAGAGACATAGGTGAGAGAAGACATATTGCTTAGGTGATACGTTTCGACCCTGACTAAGGTCATCTTCAGTCTTTATTAACTAAAACAATCAAACGAGAAGACTGAAGATGACCTTAGTCAGGGTTGGAACGTATCACCTAAACAACGTCATAAAAATCATTTTTTCTTACACCTAAAAAATCTATCATCACGGAGAATTAAAAGATCCAAACTCCTTGAGCTTAAAAGAGACATTGATAAAAAGGGCCATAACTTTAAAACGTCACTAAGGAAAGATGTCCTGATTATAACCGATCAAAGAGGGCATAAAACGAGATTCCAGTGGTCGGAAGAGGTGGGACTGGTTGCCGAAGGTGGAAATGGTGAAGCGGTGCTGCATCGGCTGATGTCTGCTCAACCCTCGACTTTCACCACCTCACTGCCGGCACCTACTGTCAACCCTAGACCGTCTTGACGTCATCTTAGTGCAGACCGGACTCTTCAACACTGCACAAGCCAACTAAAGGGTAATAAATCTCGACAGCTGCGAACGTACCACTCAGATAACATTAATAATACTATGATTACTATTTTAGCATACAATATACAGGGCTTAAAGAATTTATCTTATAACAAGAATTTCAAAGATTTCGTTGCTAGCTTTGATATATTTCATCTGAGTGAGACCTTCGTAGTTGCAGAAGATATTTCAAAGTACAAAAGTCTTTTCATAGACTATAAACTGCATTGGATAGCTGCAGAAAAAGAGTTTAAGAAGCCGGGTCGAGCTAAAGGGGGGTGCCTGATCGGTTATAAGACGATTCATTCAAACTTGATAGAGTTAGATACGGTCGGAGTCAATGTCGTGCTGAAAATTTCTTATAAGGATAAAAAAAATATATATGTATTACCAGTTTATTTAAACTGCAACAACTGGTTTCAAGATTTTCAGAACATATGTGACTTTTACAACGGAGAAATATCCCGGAACTGTATTTTAATAGGTGATTGTAACTCTAGAGTGGGAAACCTCCACCCGCTCCCTGACAGTGTTATAGTCCAAAATATTTCTGAGTTTAGAAATACTATGGATGAAAAAATCAATAATGAGGGGAGAAAATTTGCAGAATTTTGTATCGAGAATGACCTGTGCATAGTTAACGGAAGAACCAATAGTGATAAGAACGGTGATATGACTTTTGTAGGAGCCAGAGGAAACTCTGTAATAGACCTATGTTGTGTCCCTTACCGTCTCCTATCGTTTGTGAATGACTTCGAGGTTCTACCAAATATACACTCCGATCACATGCCCGTTAAACTTAGTCTGGATTTAGGTATTAGCAGGAATGAAACTAACAGCAGGGCTAATATTTTAATGCCCAAATTAGTTTTCCCTGCTGACCATGTAGAAGAATATAGGACAAGAATAGAAAACAAGCTCCTCATCACATCGGATTTACCTTCAGATAATCAAAAAGCAGTTGATTTTATGATAAATATTATAAAAGAATCGACAAAAGTTAAAAATGTAGAGTTCAGCCAAAGAAAAAACTTGTTTAGAGAAGCATGGTATGATGCTGAATGTTTCAGGCTGAGACGAAAATCCTTTAAACTCTTACAAATCTGTAGAAGCAGTAAATTAAGTCTCCTGAATAAACTTTATACTCAGGCCAATAAAAATTACAAACAAACATGCACACAAAAGTTTAAATCTTATTACGATGGCAAGATTGAAGAGTTAGGAAGTACCAAGGACACTAAAAAGTTTTGGACCATTATCAACTCATTTAGAGTGAGAAAAATGCTTATTTATCCAAATAGTTCACTGAATGAATTAAAAGAGTATTTCAGAACGTTGCTAAACCCAACCATAGAGTTTGTCCCTATCCAGTTCGCCGAACCTTACATTGAAAACCCTAAACTCGACGGTTTAATTACCCTAGAGGAACTGCATAATGTCATTGTTAAAAGTAAACCAAACAAAGCTCCCGGATCTGATCGCGTTCCTTATGAGTTTTTTAAAAACGCCCCGGAAATATTTTTAAATAAATTACTGGAACTGTACAATAAGATTTTTCACAATGGCAAAGTCCCTGAAAGTTTCAGTAAATCTATCATTTTTCCATTGCTAAAAAAAGGTGACCCTGAATGTCTTACGAATTATCGTGGACTTTCATTCATTGATACAATAGCTAAAATTTTCGCTGGTGTTCTAAATAATCGTCTCTACGCGTGGGTCGAAGAAAACAATATCTTACACGAATCACAAGCGGGGTTTCGTCGTGGATACTCCACCCTCGATCATATTTTCACGCTGACTAATATAATATACCTAAAATGGCATGTTAGCCGAAACGACAAGAAGGTATATGGTTTTTTTTGTCGACTTCAAAGCGGCATTCGACGGTATCGACAGGAGAGCCCTGTTCTACAAACTTTCAGTTCTTGGTGTTTCAACCCGTCTACTTGACAATATTAAGGGTCTGTTCAGGGTCACTACGTCATCCGTTTGGACTAAAAACGGATTGTCAGAGGAGTTCGATATTAAGACAGGAGTCAAACAGGGATGTCTGATTAGCCCTTTATTATTTAGTCTGTTTATAAACGATCTGTATGATGAGTTAGATGGAGGGTTAAGTGTACAAGGTATTAAAATTAAAATGTTAGCTTATGCCGACGACATCGTATTGCTAAGTGATAACATTATAACTCTTAGGAGAATGATCAAAAACCTAGATGACTATTGTAAGAAGTGGAACTTAACGGTAAACCTGTCAAAATCGAAAATAATGGTGTTTAAACCTAATGGAGGGAGAACGTCGAGTAAAGAAAAATGGTACTACAGAGGACAACAAATCGACATAGTATCCGATTACAAATACTTAGGTATCACTTTGACTTCCACACTCAACTATAAAAGAAATCTATGTGAAAAATTAAACGCAGGGAAACTCGCGCTTAATAACGCAGGAAACATCTTATGGTCTTCAAAAGATTGTACGTTCGACGCGAGATTAAAATTATTTCACTCGATTTCTAGAACGGTGATGTGCTATGGTGCGCAAGTGTGGGGATGGAGCCGTTTCGAAGAAACCGAAAAGCTCCAAAGATTTTTCTTGAAGCGGGTTTTCGGTTTGCCTTTTAATACAGCCACTTATTTCCTTCAGTTAGAGTGCGGAGTTAATAGTGTGTATATTTATACATACAAGCTTCACTTAAACTATATCAGAAGAGTTCTGTGTGAAATGAGTTGCTCTAGGTGGCCCAACATGATTGCCAAGCGTATAATAAGTAATAAAATACTATGGTATCAAGAGTGGCTTAACTTAATGGATAATAACAACATGGTGCAAGATCCCAACCTAAATATTGAAGATCAATGGTCCCTGACCTCCCCTTTATTGTTGAAAGCCATGACAGCTATGGATAAGGCTCAGTGTGTAGAGAAAGCTGGTGCGAGTGACAGTCATCCGCTGTATCGGCACTTAACATTTGATCTTAATGATCATTATCTAAAGTCACAAGCGTTTCCTATCTGCAAGCACTTAATAAAAATAAGAGGCGATGCGGTGCGTCTATGTTATAACCCCTGGGCTCCACAAGATGAGCCAGAATGTCCATTGTGTCACTCGAAAACCAGAGAAGACCTCCATCACTTCCTCAACGAATGTTCATCTTTGTCTCAGGTTAGACTCACCTATCTAGGAGCCGCACAGGTATCTTCAGTCGAAATGCTTCAACTTTTAAACGGTAGAGACTGGTTTACTTTGTATAAATTCTTTAAATCAGCGTATGCGTATAGGAAAAATAAGTTGTTCGACCCAATTTAACTCATAATGCCTAAAACCTTTATTACATTATGTTATTAGTTATTGTTATCCCTATATATAGAATTACTGCACTCAAGTTTTAACATCATTGCTGTGATTTGTGTTACTGTTATGGTTAGGTATCGTTTATAAATCATTTTTATAATAATTTGCTTGTTTCACTTATTTATCTGCTAATTTATTGTTTTTTGTTTCATAATCTATCTAATTTATTTGTTAATATGTTATTAATTGTTTTTTTACTTGTTTTAGTAAATCTACCTCGTAATGCCAAAAACCTGTATATTTTGTTATTTGTTATTGTTATTGCTAATATGATAGAATTATAGCACTCAAGTTTTATCATCATAGTTGTAATTTGTGTTTTTATTATGGTTACGTATCGTGTATAAACATTTTTTGTAATTATCTGCTAGTTTTAATAATTTATTTGCGGATGTGTTATTAATATTTTACATTTGTTTGTTTTAAAGCTGTAGTCAATATAAATCTCTAAATAGGATTATGAATGATCAAATGATATTAAATGAATAAATAACTAAATAATATAATAGTCATAGTTTACATAGAAATAATAATAATTAATTATTCCGATAATCAAGCAATTTAGCTTTTGTGTCTTTTATTTAATCTTTTTTTGCCTGTATATTGGAGTATTTATTTTTTGTTAATATTATTATTTATTGGTTGCATTACTATTGATTTATGTAGAATGTATTTATTATGTATTTACCGCCGGAATCTCGCCTGACGGTCCATGACCAAGGCTCACGTTTGTTATGAAAAAAAAAAAATGGTTCTTTTGTATTTGCTTGTAATAAATAAACGATTATCTATCTATCATCACGGTAATAATTCTAAATTAAAAATTGTTCTTCGAGTAACTTACATTTTGTCTTAAGTTTACAGTTGACATATGTTTTACTATATCAATCGTCATTAAACTCACATACATTTTAACCAAAAATAAAATAAATATATAAATGCTACTAATAACAAAAGTTACACAAAGTGTCGGTTAAAAACAACTATTTCAACACTTAAACAGGAAACTAGTGACATATCAGAACTATTTTTCAATCGTTAATGTATATGTTAATTTTTACAAAGTGAAAGAGACAAATAAAAGAACAAACTAATACATTTCTGTTTAGGTGCAATTATACTCACATGTCTGGCGGTTTTTCTATTGACTGCATGTTGTATAAAAGTGTACAAAAAAAATAATATAGGATATGTATACTGAATTGTCAGTGTCAAACGATAAACTTATTTAAAACATTTAAACATACTTTGGCATACGGAAATCATATTTGCTATGTTAACATATGCAAGAGAATGCATCGACGGAAGATATTGTAATGACAAAAATCTCGCATCTGCTTAATACTTAACAGCTTTGGGTTCAATTAACAATAATATAATAAAGATAAACATATAAATTGTGTACGATAAGATACATATAAAGAAAATAAAATGATAAGCTAATACGCGTTACACACAAAAACAATGATCCAATTGAAAATTATTGACAATTTAAGGACAAGTTAAATACTAAGTACTTAGATAGAATTCCATCTGCTCTTAATAATATACAAGAAAATATATTTAAAAAAGCAATAATCATTTTACTGTGACTGATAGCTTATTAACATCGCTATAATCTCTTCTAACAAACAAACATAACAGCACATATGGACATAAAAATCAAAATAAAACCAACCGAATCAATAATAAATAAAACAATACCATATTAAACAAAATAAGATAAAAGTTTACATTTTAATTCTTCGTATTGAGAAATATTCTAATTTTTTTCAAAGACGTAACAAATTATAAAAAAATATTTAGTAAGAAATGCGTAGGCGAGATTGTGAATTCTTCGCAATATTAAAATTTGAAAATGCAAAAGAAAAAACCGATTTTTCATGTGAGAAAAAAAAGTGTCAACAGGTTAGATATCATTTTCGCATAATATTTTGATCTTTAAATTTAGCAAAGGGACGGCCCTTTGTTTAATGATTATTTTGCTTTAGGTGTTTAATATGGAAACATATGTTTAACATACGCTCACGAACCGACATACGCAAAATATATGAATTATTTTGATAACTGAGATTAAACTTGTACCTTATACACTAAGTTGGCTAGATACGGCGACTTCTTTAAAAACCATTCTTGTAAATATCATCTACTGTATAATCGCGCCGGACACAAAACACCAGTTAATTCTGTTATTAAAGATAAACAATAATTGGTAAACAGGTAACACAAGCAAAAGCTATCTATTATAACTAAGACGGATCTGACGAAATAAAACGTCTGGTCCGGAAAAAAATATAGGTGTATACTATATATATATTAAAAGAGACTAAAAAAAAAGAAATATGAGAACGTACCCTCTCCTCGTGTCGTTTTCTTTGAACATCGCAATCACGGAAACAATGGTAAATTTGACGTTCAGGTCCGAGGTGTTAAAAAAACACAATAAGGCGATCCCACAGATCTCTCCATATGATTCGACATTTGACACACGGACTTCTCACGTATAATCAAACGACCACGGACAAAAAGAAACACCGATTGATTTTGAAAACTTGTATGTTAGGGCGTGATTCTAAAGTAAAACATTCTCTTTTGGCTTCTTTTACTCGACTTCGGGCAAAAGAAAACAAAATAAAGGACTAAAAAGAAGGTACGGAAATACGGCTAACAATAAATACGAGACTGTCGGGCACGGAGCAGCATCGAAATAAATTTGTGTCAAGTGACCCAAAAACGCAGTGTTGAGGTTCTGTTCTCCCTATGACGTCATGGCCAACCTAGAGGGTGAGAGAAAGAGAAAAAACATACGCACTTTCTCCTTATTTCAAAGCTACCTCTTCATTTAGTTATACGAACATTCAAACAAGTAAATTATATTATGTATGTATTAATATTTATTAAAAATTATTAATTTGACCAATAATTCACATAGATGCAATCGCAAATTTAAAGGTTTTTGAATTCGTAATTATTTAAACTAGAATGCCCCCCTGATAATATTGATTTATTGATAATTCTATTTTTACACCAAATCAGTATACAGAGATTATTGCGTTTCAATATAGTTTAAATAGTTGTTATGTTCGAAAAATTTGATATGTATGAATAATATATATATTATTTATTTAATTATAAACTTTACTGATCACTTATTTCAAATAAATATTTCTGGAGAATGGTTCAGGAGGGGGGTGCCGAAACCCGGGTGCCCCCTAGTTACGGGGCTTTCTACCCTCTACATTTCATTACGTATTTAAAAGAGCCAAACTATAATTATGATCAAAAGTTTATTTAATTTGTATACAAGTACAAACTGCGTTAAGAGCATTCAGTTTCAGTTTAAACGATTTAATTTTATTGCTCTATATGATAGAAACTTTGAATGAATCAATGAAAAGAAAACATGTAAACACCAATTTCTATGAAACTGCTCGTTGCAATAGACGACTAAAGTGGGCCTGTAATGTTGGCCACACTGACGATCATCTGTGACCTCTGCGTTCCAAACAAACTTTTTTTAGCATGTAAAAGTGTATTGTGTGTATATATAATTGCTTCATATTAATATTATAAAGACTTTTTCCAGTGTTTTTTTGTTTTTTATTGCAATTTGTAACCATTTTTAACTACTAAGCATAAGAGGTAAGTTTTTTTCTTCTTTTTTGGGCCTTAATAGGTTCATTTTATTACGTGGATTTCATAGCGTTTGGTCTTGATTCAAACCATTGAATTAAACTTTAAATTTTCACATTATTTGATCATTTTGTTTTTAATATTACTTTTTTAATCATAATTTCTTTACTTGAAATTATTTTTTCCGATAGTTTTTTTTATCAATCTGATGCTTTTCAGCCTTTGAAACTCGCTCTGCCTGGAACTATTTTAGTTTATAAAACCCATTATTTTTTTACCTTTATCAATTTATTTTTATGTTTAACTACTTATTATTCGGTTTGATTATCATTAATTTAGATTTTTAATTAATTTTGACCATAAATTAACTTCAGCCATTAATTTTGATGCAATTTACTGTTTGACTTTTTTTGTTTACTCTACTGTTAGATCTGATAAGATGTTTTGTTATTTTTAGACCTGTTGTTGTGATTACTGTTTTTCCCCTCTTCTTTTTTAGTGAAATGGCTAGTGGTTCAACAATTTTTAGCTTCGCTAAAATTGCAACCTACTTTGATGGAGAAAAAGGTGTTTTAGAAAGAGGAGAAAATGGATTCCGTAGTAAGCACGTAGCATCTTGTACGTACGATGGTGCTCTTAAACTACTACGTGGAAATGTGAATGCCAGCATGAGAAAAGATGTTGTTTACCATGTGGAAGTAAGTACAATAGCATAAGTTACTTTTTTACATTAATATAAACTCAAGTTTCTCAACTTTTGTCCTTGTTAATGGATGCTCATAGATCTTGTTGCAGAAAGGACTGCTTATTGCTTTCCTTGCTGTCAAGAAGAAGTAGAAAAGATAATAATCCTATTTGTAAATATTACCTTGACGTGGCATAGGCTCCAACCAGTGCTTGTTCCTTAGTTATTTGTATTGTTAACAGTAAGATTGTTGTTCACAGTAAACAGTAAGTTGTTGGCCAGCTCAGTAACTGCCATGTTGTAGCATGTAACAGTATTTCAGTTCTGACATTTTTCTAAGGAATGACAACATAAAACAAAATATCATGTGCCATGTGTTTTACCATAATGTTCCTTCACCGATATGATAATTACATATTTCCTGTAATTTGATAAATCCCCCAAAAAATACTATCCTGCAGAATATTTTTTTATCTACGATTGGTAAGTAATGTTAACGTTACATCACTGACATTAGATGCACAGACAGTTATTGTTTAGTTTATAGATGACATTTCATGCCGTATGTATGTGCAGTTGATGCTTCTTCGTTGAGTGCTTCTTTCTTTCTCCTTTAGTGCAGAAGTGAAGAATAAATAAAGTTTTCTCACACTAAGCTTCAATTTCTCTCTAAACTATATGATACTTTTTTTTTCTAATTATACATATATATTGTGTTTTGTTCACTTATTATTAAAATAAAACAATCGTAGATATATTAGGGTACACACTAGTTGCATACTGTACTGTTTTGAGTTTGATGATATCTTTTCTTTTCCACCATATCATTTTTCTGTGCCAAATTAGCAAAATATCTAGCCTGTGTGTTTTTTTGTTTCTTCTGATAATCTTTATACTTTCATCTCTGTCTTACATCCTATTATATAATATTAAGTATAATTTAACTCATTACATGTATTTTTATTTTTTGATGCAGGTATATTTGAGTAATAACATGGATATACAAAAGTCATCCTGTGACTGCAAGAGAGGCCAGATGAAATGCCACCACATGGCTTCTCTGTTATTTTGGGCCTACCACAACATTTCCTCCACCGACTCCCTTTGTAGGTGGGTAGCTCCCAAGGGAGCTGCACAGGAGGAAAATAAAGATGTCGGCCAGTTGTTTCCTCCAGGCCCAAGTCATATTAATGTTGACCCTGCAAGCGAGGAACAATTATCTCAATTTTTGAAAGATTTAAGGGTAGGCCATTTTATTATGTTTTCAAAAATAAAAAATAAATAGGGGCTCTGCCCCAGAGTTCTTAGTATTGTTCCTTTTTGAGGAGAAAATCATTTTCCCTCAGATCCATCTAATTTCATTTTACTTTTTTCTCCTTTATGGAAAAGTTAGACAATTCTGTATTAATGTACAAATAAAAGGCTATTTTATTTCATATTTGACAATTTACTAAAAGTTTTCCTTATTTTTTCCTTGTAGATTGCTGGGGTTGGAGCAGGCCTTCTGTGGAAGGTAAGTTTGCCTCCAGCTGAGGAAGACATTATTTCTATTCCAGCAGTAGAAGATATTTTAGTTTCAAAGGAGTATGAATGTGCTCCAGATAAATTAAAATTCCTTAAGGAGACATTAAAAACAACGAAAGAAGTTTGTGATGAGGTGGAAGAAAAAACAAGAGGACAGTCTATGAACCCTCTTTGGCTGACTCTAAGGAAAAATCGTTTAACAGCATCCAATTTTGGCATCATCCTACAGCATTTGCAAAAGAAAAATATTCCACAGTCTTTTTGGAGTAGAATATTTGGTATGCATTAATATATTATTATTTTAATTTCTGTATTGCAGAGGAATTTCTGTTCATCAAAATAAATTGAAGTGGTGTTAGAATTATAACATTTTTAGTTAGTAAGCTATGTTCCTCATTAAAAAGTCGAAGTGGGAAATAAAACTTCATTTACGAATAATCCATCTTCTCATTATAAGTAATCTTACATTCTAATATTACTTTTTAATTACAATGATTTTTGAGTAAGAGTCAGATTTTTTTCTTTTAAAACTCAAGCTGTCTTTTTTGGCTCGATTGACTATTCTGCATTTTAATGATAGAATGTTGGATAAAAGATCAGTATATAAATGAATATTAATGTTAGTAAAAAAGAAATCCTTTCTTATATTTGTTTCGTCTTACTACTTAATGAGATTACATTGTACATTTGAGTTGCATTTATCTTTCAACTGAACACTTTCACAAAGTTCTTGAACTGCAGTGTTCTTGTCACCAATTCCATGTCTTTAAAGTTGTAAACATAAAATTTACCCTTTCGGTTAATTTCCTTTTTATTGTGTTAAGATGTATTATGCTTTATTTTTTTTTTTTTTTAAACTAAATTTAAATGATTTCAGGTCTTTATAAACTAGATGGGATTAAAGCCGTTCAGTGGGGAAAAGACCATGAGAAAGATGCAGTCAACTGCTTCACAAGAATAACCGGTTTAAATGTAAAGTGTAATGGTCTTTTTTTGGACGAAGAAGGGATTTTGGCAGCATCTCCTGATGGTCTCGTTGGCGATGATGCTTTGCTGGAAGTTAAGTGCCCCTTTTCATTGAGGGATGAATTATCCCTAAAAGAGGCACAAAGGAAAGAAAGTTGTAGGACTTTCTTTTATTTTAATGGAGATGGTGATGTGGTAGTAAATAGTGACCACGATTACTACCATCAAATACAAGGCCAGTTGTACTTAACAGGTAATTACATATTGCATATAGTCGGTGAGCAACAAACTGAGTTTATAATGTGCTTATCTTAGTATTTTCATATGTTTAAAATTGTTTCTAAAATGACAAAATTGCTATGCCTCAAATTATGAATAATTTCTATGTTTTATCCTGTGTTGAAGTGTGTGTCTCATGGGTTTGAGACACAAGAAGTATTGGCGACAAGAATACATGGAGATTTAGATTTTACTAGGTACCTTGAAGACTAAGATAGAATACTCTCCTTAGAGTTTGAGTTGGCAAATGTGTCGTTGATGAGTAGCAACATTTATAAATAATAATAAAACAAAAGTCTGTACTTGTACCCTTTCAATTAGTTCAATGTGAAGTGTGGATCCTTAAGGTTAATATTGAAAAACTTCTGAATTATGTGGCATATCCTAGATAATGACAGTGATATAAATTTTTAATTCTACGAGTTATCAATCTGTTATTGTTAAGCTAATGTATTTGTATTATGTGCATACCTGTTTAGACCGCGAGTGAGGAGATGTTTAACTATTTTTATTTATTTTTTGTCGAAGGAACAATGTGTTGTTCCTTGGATTATGTATACAACCTTATTGGTCACAACCATTACGACCATCACTAAATTATATTACAGGCTTGAAAATGGCTTGTCGGGCCAAAACGTTGCCACATAATTCAGAGTTTTTTTCATATTACCCTTAAGGACCCACACTTTACATTGGAAGAATAATAAAGTTAAGTAGAATTAAATATTTAACTATAACACATTATTGATTCTACTGGTCTGAAGTCTTCTACTCTCTTGTTGTTTATGATTTTCTCTGTTTTAAAATAACATTTACTTATTTGTCTCTTGCAATATTTCCAAAAATATTATTTGCTAAACTTTTAAGTCTTTTTTCAGGGAAAGAAATTTTCTTGTGCAATGTCCTCATATGTGTTATCATTTATATTTTATGTAATCATTATTTATGCTGCAGGAAGAGCAAGGTGTCATTTTCTACAATGGAACCCACTTGATTATGTTCACTTTACAATTGAAAAAGATGAAGAGTGGAAGAAAAATTTGGAATTGATGAAAAACTTTTTCTTTCAAAAATTTATCCCAAAATTAACCAGTAGGATAGAAAGTGAGAAACAAAGTGGTTAGTATGAATTGTACTTGTTAATATTCATTTTAAATACATTTTCAGTTTAGTATAACTTAACACATTCATAGCATATGAACTTTGACAGGGGGCTAACTTGTTTCAGTATTTTTAACCCTCTAACCTTATACTGAATGAACATTAGTTCTAAGCTGCAAGACTTTCTGATATGTAGTAGTTAAACAAAAGAGGGGATGACGCCCCAGGCATGCATCTCCCACTTTGGATAAGTTAGGTATGCTGTTCTAGGTGATCCTCCGCCATGAACGTGTTAAATAATCATATTTAGTTTATTCAGAATATTATTATTTTGTTTATTAAATATTATTATCTATTTTTTTTTTTTTTTTTTTTATACAGATTTGTCTGATGTCTCAACTTCTTCCACTTCCACATCCTAATTATGTATAATACAAATTGTATGATATAATACAAATAATACACATAACTTTTTTGTGCATTTGCTGTTTTTTGTTTGCTTTAACCTTAATGTGTACCAGTGTGCTGTACAGATGTAGCAGAGAGGGGGAGCAAGAATGAACTAATACTATTAATCTTGTACACGATTCTCTAACAAAAAATCAATACTAAGTATTGTATCCTGTAGTACTCATAGGATTTACTGAACCATGTTTGTTATTAGCTTAACATCTTGAGTCCATTATTGAGGATTAATGCTCAAATATATGCTTCTTACATTTGATGATCCAAGTATAACTAAGAATATAGTTATCCATTTTTGGCAAGTATGTATGGTTTTACTTACCAATAAGGTTCTTTATCGCCCACCACTTGTAAACATTCCTATCCTGAGCAGACGGTAAAGTTCTTGTAAGATAAAGCTTGTATGATAAGGGGCTTGTAAAGATAAAGCATGCATTTTTACAGGCCGGTAGCTTGAGAAGCGGCCGTGGCGTGCAGGAAGCACTTGTAGTTCTAAGCGTCAGCTATTCAATTTGTAACAATCAATATTTTTAAGCGACATGACAGGCCTCAGGCGTTAAACGCACTCGTGCTTTCAAACTTCGCCCTCGGCCTGTAATAATGCCCTTACTGCTCTAGGTACATAAATAGCTATTATAATATTTCTGTTAAGTAGGGGCTAAATCACTTGTTACTGCCCAACCTTATTTTGTTCTATGCAACTTGAAAATAGCTGTTTTTGACATTTTCATGTTTAGGCTATGCTACATAACGCAAAAGCTTTCTTTCTTCGTGCACAACTTATGTTCAATTTATTTCCTAATATACATACTCAAAAACTTAACGCTCAATTTTTTTGACGATTTCATGTCTTTACTTAGGCACATAAACTTGAAAAGCTTTACCAAAAAACGACACTAAAAAACGTTACATGAAAATGTGTCACTGTCTTACAGACTCGTATGTAAGCAATTTTTTTAAATATAATTTTTAACAAAAAAAAATCTGTGTATTTTATTTTCTTAAAAGATTAATGAGCTAACAACAGAAATATCATCCACAAAGGCAGTGTACTTGAATTAACCCATTCACCACATAATAAAATGTAACCCACCAATAACATCTAATAGTTTAAGCCACAGACCAATAGTAAAATTCAAGTAAGCTTTAGAAGTAAAAAGCACTATAGCCAAATTAGTAAACTACCCCACATAGCCTGCACTGCAAGCAAATGACAAGCCAGTTAAATGTACAATAAGATTTCCAATTGATTTAACACAAGGTAGTAATAACAACGATGTAAAAAAACAAAAAACTTTAATTCAATATTCATCCTTATGCAAAATTAAAAAGTCGAATACTAATAATACATATAAAAAAAGCCAAAATATTTTGCAATATGAAATCTTTTGAGTCATATCTTAGCTTTCGCTTTATCACAATAAAAAATTTGGTAATAACAAGTAATAGTACACTAGAAATAGGTTTCAATTTTAAAGTTGTACTTAATATAACTAAGTACCAACATATTTTGTAATATAATATACAGTCAGTCATATCTTAGCTTTCGCTTTATCACAATAAAAAATTTGGTAATAACAAGTAATAGTTAACTAGAAATAGGTTTCAATTTTAAAGTTGTACTTAATATAACTAAGTACCAACATATTTTGTAATACAATATACAGTCAGTCATATCTTAGCTTTCGCTTTATCACAATAAAAAATTTGGTAATAACAAGTAATAGTAAACTAGAAATAGGTTTCAATTTTAAAGTTGTACTTAATATAACTAAGTACCAACATATTTTGTAATACAATATACAGTCAGTCATATCTTAGCTTTCGCTTTATCACAATAAAAAAATTTGGTAATAACAAGTAATAGTAAACTAGAAATAGGTTTCAATTTTAAAGTTGTACTTAATATAACTAAGTACCAACATATTTTGTAATACAATATACAGTCAGTCATATCTTAGCTTTCGCTTTATCACAATAAAAAATTTGGTAATAACAAGTAATAGTAAACTAGAAATAGGTTTCAATTTTAAAGTTGTACTTAATATAACTAAGTACCAACATATTTTGTAATACAATATACAGTCAGTCATATCTTAGCTTTCGCTTTATCACAATAAAAAATTTGGTAATAACAAGTAATAGTAAACTAGAAATAGGTTTCAATTTTAAAGTTGTACTTAATATAACTAAGTACCAACATATTTTGTAATACAATATACAGTCAGTCATATCTTAGCTTTCGCTTTATCACAATAAAAAAATTTGGTAATAACAAGTAATAGTAAACTAGAAATAGGTTTCAATTTTAAAGTTGTACTTAATATAACTAAGTACCAACATATTTTGTAATACAATATACAGTCAGTCATATCTTAGCTTTCGCTTTATCACAATAAAAAAATTTGGTAATAACAAGTAATAGTAAACTAGAAATAGGTTTCAATTTTAAAGTTGTACTTAATATAACTAAGTACCAACATATTTTGTAATACAATATACAGTCAGTCATATCTTAGCTTTCGCTTTATCACAATAAAAAATTTGGTAATAACAAGTAATAGTAAACTAGAAATAGGTTTCAATTTTAAAGTTGTACTTAATATAACTAAGTACCAACATATTTTGTAATACAATATACAGTCAGTCATATCTTAGCTTTCGCTTTATCACAATAAAAAATTTGGTAATAACAAGTAATAGTAAACTAGAAATAGGTTTCAATTTTAAAGTTGTACTTAATATAACTAAGTACCAACATATTTTGTAATATAATATACAGTCAGTCATATCTTAGCTTTCGCTTTATCACAATAAAAAATTTGGTAATAACAAGTAATAGTAAACTAGAAATAGGTTTCAATTTTAAAGTTGTACTTAATATAACTAAGTACCAACATATTTTGTAATATAATATACAGTCAGTCATATCTTAGCTTTCGCTTTATCACAATAAAAAATTTGGTAGTAACAAGTAATAGTAAACTAGAAATAGGTTTCAATTTTAAAGTTGTACTTAATATAACTAAGTACCAACATATTTTGTAATATAATATACAGTCAGTCATATCTTAGCTTTCGCTTATATCACAATAAAAAAAATAGTTAGAAATTTAAATCATTAATGGTTCTACTTCCTTAATAAGTGGATTCTGCAAATTGGTTAAGGCAGCACAGACTTGAAATATTTTGCTGGCATGAGGGAAAAAATTATGTGGAATAAATTGCATAATTCTAAAAGTTTTGGTTCTTCTGATGGCTCGTTCAACGTGGATTCTTGCTTTGGCAATAACATTAGTGAGTCGTATTTGTGATGGTGTAAATTGAGGTGTGCTTAAAAAGGGTGGAATATTTACACTCACTCCAGGAGGAAGTATGTCTCTTATTAAAAATCCCTTATCTGCAAGGACCAAATCTCCAGGTTCCATTTGTTTTAAGAGACCAGAGAATAGAGTGATTAGTTTATCACTGATACTTCCTGGGTATAGGTCACTCACGAAAGTAACAACTCCATTAGGAGCAATACCCAAAAGACCTTTAAAGGTGTTACGATGTTTGTAGTTACTAAATGTTCTTCTCTGTTTGTCCATCTGTTGTGGAATTTCAGTATTGAAATCCGTGCAATCTATTATTATACGGCAGTTAGAAAAGCCACTGAAAGCGGATGGCAAACAAGCTCTGTTTAGTACTCTTGAAGGAATATTTTTCATCAGTTGCTTGTATAAAACTTGATGTAGTGTTTCCAACCATGTGATGAATATGTTTGTAATTGTTGTTGTGGAATAACCAAACAGGTATCCCAAGACGCTGTAAGTAGGGTTGACTCTCAATTTCATTAAAGTCATTAGGAGCTGATCTTTCTCCGAGATACTAGATGGGGCCCAGTTCGCATGGAAACATTTGGGTAATGGTTTTACCAACTTGAAAACAGCATCAAAAATTGCTATTTTTGGCATCCCTGTGAACGAATGAAATTGCTTCTCGTCCACACAGAGCACTGTATAAGATAATTTATTCACTTGTAAGAGCTTGGTCTCCAATAATTTTATCTTGTTAATATAGGCAGAAACTTGAGCTCCAGGCTCTGTACATTGTACTCCAACATCATTACGAGGTTTGTGACAATGACAGAGCCTTACTTGAACACCTTGGTGTATTAATTGATTTTGTATATTGGACAACTTGCTGTACGGATGATCTTGAGCAGCCTTTTCATCACACAAAAATGTTACTACTTCACTGGTGCTGGGAAGGGGAGATAAATTTCCAGTTACCGTAGTGGAAGAAGGTGGAAATACACAGGTGGAAGCTATTGGATAATTTTCCATACACACAGGAGATGGTTCTAGGGTGGAATTATCTTCAATTACTATGGAGGACGTTGAAGGTATTTCTACATATTCTTGATTGCTTGAGACTGATTCTTTTAAACACTTCCTAAAAAAAAAAAAAAAAAAAACAATATTTCATTAGATATTTGAAATGGCCGCCATTTTGAGACGCCATGTAAAATAGTGTTGGAGAGGTAGGCTTGTTAGGGCTTTACTGATATATTTGCTCCAAAATCTAATAAGTTCTTCCTCTCACAGGTCTTGATTTGACTGCCATTTCATCTAACATGGTTAAGGCATTTGACTTATACTCTAATAACAAGAAAAGTGCACATACATAGAGACACAAACTTTTTTTCAGCAATTTTTGAGATTTAATAAAAAAAATGTGTTTATATTTTTGTTCTTATTACAATGCTTCCCTTTCCTCTCCTAGGAAGGTAAAAGCTATGATGCTTTCAATCAATAAGGAAAACCCATTTTAAACTTTGACTTTATAAACACATACAAAATACATAATATGATTTGAAATAAGTTCATAACATATCTTGCTTTGCAAAACTGTTCAGTAGAACCTTTGTTTTAATCTGATTGGTTCCAAAGATAATTCCTCAATGATTACTATAACATTTACTATCGACAAAGGTGTCCTTCAAACTTTAATCAATTCGTTTAAAATATTGAAAAGTATAATGAATAATAGGTATATACCTTTTTGGCTTTGGAGATTCAATTAAAAGATTTTTTTTATCTATATTGTGACGATAAAGAGTAGGTAAGTTCTCCCTCTTCTCATCCTTAAAATGGCATGAGCAAACTCTGGAATTTTTGGATGGATTTTTGTCTTGACGCCTGAAATATAATAAAATTGTTTGAAATGAAAACAAAAAGATATGTATATTTTTTATTCTTCGATACATAAAAGCAAAAGCTATAATTTAAAAAAAAAAAATAGTTGACTAACTAAATAATCATTGATTCTCCTGCTTAAAAAAAATAAGTTATAAATAGTCTCTTCAGTTGCAGAAAAAACTAAAGTTGAACATAGAGAACAAGTTGTAGAGCTTACATTAAAAGTGTAAACCCAGTTTGGATCTAGTATCTCAATGAAAATGGTTGCATTAGGGTAAATGGGAAGCAAAAACCTGATAAAATGAAAACAACAAATAAATAATGAGGAACTTAAAAGAATACAAAACAAAACACTATCAGTTTTCGTGCTACACCTACAAACTCAAGTGCCATTTATCAGTGTCACACAAAGGGAGAAGAATAATTTATAATGGAGAAGATAGGGATTTCCACAACTTGATCTCTTTAAATAACATTGAAAAAACAGTCAACGGCAAATTCGTACTGTACGTGCCAGAGCATTTCCTTGAGAAGAAAAAGGAGGTTAGAGGTGGTTATAAATGGCTCTAATTCTTTGCCTGGCACGTACAAACAAATGTTCCCAGTCATAATACTTTATTAATAAATTTACTGTAGTTATACCTCAATAATTTAATCCATCTCTTTTTTAATTTTCCATCTTTTGGAAATACATAGAATTTACATCTGTGTTTCTCCGAATAATGCCTGCAATCTGGAGCAAAGCACATCACCATCTGTTCACAAAAACAAAGTTATGTAAGTTATTAAGCTTAATTATTAGGATTTACTTATTAAGGTTTCAATTAGCAGAGCACCGTGAAGCGGCAGTGAAAAAAAAAAATGTACTTTGTTTCTGTAAACAGCATTGCACAATTCACTTTTACCTCCACACTTTGTCCTTTTGTACATGCCACCACTTTGGGGGTAGGTGATAATATCCCACATATTAAATTAATTTTGTGTACCCTTGAATTTTCAATAGCCACTACCCACCGCTTCGCAATGCTCCGCTTATTTCCTGGAGAAATACAACCCTCCTGTATATAAACCAAGTAGAGGTACAACTTGAAGAAATTTCGATGGCAGGTATAACACGAATTAGCCCTAAAATTTAATCGGAGTTTCACATTTTAAGTTTTATGATGGTTGTCCTGAGTAACACATATATTGTGCAGGAAAAAAAACAAGGAAGTCACGATAATTATCAAATAAACGTAATTCAAAACATTGCTATAAATGCAGAAACTTTACACACATGATGTTGAACATACCTAATGAGCAATTGGATTTAAAAAAAAAAAAACTCAAACAATTGTACTTATCTCAATTGTATTGTAACTCAAAGAACAATCAGCACCGTAACTACTATTTAATTTATCGATAAGATATGTAAAATCAATGTTCAACATGTTATGTTATATTAAATAAAATGAGAGTTATCTACTAAAACTTTTTACATACATATTAATGCAAACATACCTTGACATTTAGAGCTCCAGCGATAGATAGAAAGTAACAATTGTTCCCTCAAATCAGCCATGAATAGTTTCTTCCTTAAAACAGGTAAAAAAAAATTGAAGAAATCCACTTTAAACAAATAACAACCGTGACAAAAGCCATCACTGAAAAAGGTGTAAGAAAACTGCCCGTTTTTAGCCTAAATATCATTATAATTACATTTTTTTTTTCATAACAACACTACTTACTACTGGAAACATAAAGACTTATAAAAAAAACTAAGAAAGTAAATTGATTTTTACTACAAAACATCTTTAAAACACGAATTGACTGTTAATCCCTAAGGAAATAAAGTTTATTTGGAACGCGAAGTGGAGGTTATAAATCTCCATGTGGTTACCCAAAAGGTTATGCTTCTTTGGTTGTCTATTGCCGATGGAAAAGAAGTTGAACTAGTTCAACTTTTTAATCAGCAATCTGATTGAATGGCTCTTATCGGACTCTTCTATGGGTACGGAAACATCAAAAACGTGATAGATTTTGTCGCGATAGAACTATCAGCCATCATATGTCTCGTCTGACGAGATAGGTGAGTGACTAGAAGCTAAATACCACGAAAAATTTTTGCGCCGGAAGGTTACAATCCTAGATAATAGGTTACAATTGAACCTCATCAACAGCAACAAGAGAAGGTTGTAACTTATAACTCGTGAACGTCGTATGGGTTTACTGAATAGTATATTATGATTATGCATTACTTTTTTTTGTATTTATCTGTATAATAGTAATTAATAAATAAATTGTAATATGTATTAAATAATTTTATTCTGTATACATTTAAAGTGTTTTTAAGTATTTGTAGGAAACAAGAAAAGGGAACTACTTGTACATTTTCCAAGACTTGGATTGAAAATAAAGGGTGGAGTCAATATTAATTATTTTAATTTGTACAACCTAAACTTGCGAAACAAAAATATTTACAGGTACCTAAATAATAGGAATCAGTCTGGAAAATATTACATTTTTCATAGAACAATTTTGAACTCTGCTAGGCTAAGGCTTATAATAAAGAATACTAGAGAGGCTGATCTTTGTTTGAAAAAAGTATTGTGATAGTTTAATTTAGCTGAATTTAATAAGCTTCAATATTCAATAGGAATAGGACTTATAATTTATACTTATAGTTTTTCTTTTGTTTTTCGAGGTGTCTGTGTTCACACTATCGTTTTTAGTGTATTTGCAGAACTCAAAAATTGGTGAAGTAAGAGCTCGCTTTCTCACTATTTTCTTGAAAGGGAGTGAAACAATTTTGGGTAAAATCGGATTGTACGTGCCCCCACTTTGAGGTTAGGTGATAAAATCCTGCATATTAAATTAAAACCTTAATTTTGTGTACCCTTGAATTTTCTATAGCCGCTCCGCACCGCTTCGCGGTGCTCCGCTCATTTTCTGAAGAAAAACAACCCTCCTGTGTATAAACCAGGTAGAGGTCCAACTCGAAGAAATTTCCAGGGCACGTACAATCCGAATTAGCCACAATTTCGATCAAAACAATATTTCTTTTTATTAATGAAAAAAAAATGAAATATGGCACTATAATAGGCACATTAGTAAATTACTCCAATGAAAATTTGCTAAAGAAGAAGAAACATAACTTAAAACTGATACGGTAAATAAAAACTATATAACCTGTTGTTGAGTTCAACTATAACATGACTATAACCTTCCGGCGCAAAATGTTTTCGTGGTTTTTAGCTTCTAGTGTTGAGTGTTCTATCATAGCAGCCAGAGTACTCACGCGGTAGATTTAAGAACTACCACGCTAGATACTTGAAGCTGATTGGCTTATACGTTTGATAATTCTTTTATTTTAAGTGATAACAGATCTAAAAGACAGCAAATATGACAGCTTGCTTCACATTTGATATCAGATTTTGTTATTTTCGATAATATGAATATTTATATTGCTGTATATGTTTTATAATTTAACATTATATTAATGTAATATATTTATTGCTCTATTATTATATATATAAAACTAAGAGTGACAGTGACTGATCATCAAAAATTCTCCTACTTCCCATTGACCTAGAGATTTGAAATTTGGTACATAGATAGAGTGTACCATAAATAGGAAAGTGCGGCCATTTTGATTTCGATATGTGTCCGCCATATTGAATTATAGCCGCCATCTTGGATTTTTTCATCAGTAATTCTCCTACTTCCCATTGACCTAGAGATTTGAAATTTGGTACATAGGTAGAGTGTACCATAAATAGAAAAGTTCAGGTGTTTTGATTTCGATATATAGCCGCCATTTTGAATTATAGCCGCCATCTTGGATTTTTTCATCAGTAATTCTCCTACTTCCCATTGACCTAGATATTTGAAATTTGGTACATAGGTAGAGTGTACCATAAATAGATAAGTACGGCCATTTTGCGTTCGATATATGGCCACCATATTGAATTATAGCCGCCATCTTGGATTTATTCACATTCTATTATCTCAGCTTCCAGTGGACCTAGAGATCTGAAATTTTGTACATAGACCTATGGTAGCTAAAGAAGAAAATTAAAGGTACTTTCACTTCAACATATGGCCGCCATCTTGGATTTAATCAGATACTATTATCTTAGCTTCCAGTAGATTTAAAGATCTTAAATTTGTTACATAGACTTATTGTAACTAAAATTGAAAATTGAATGTAAAATAAAATTAAATAATTGAATGCAGGATAAAATAGAATAATTGAAAATGCATAAAAAAATAATATAACCTACTTTTCCTAAAATACGAAATTATGTAACAATAAAGATATATTAATTATTATTTACACACAGCGCCAACTTCTAGACGTATAATATCCTTGCTTATTATTTTTAAATAGGTAATAAAGATTTTTAATTGTAGTTATATTAATTAGTTTATTATTAGTTATATTATTCTTTATGATGGAATGGAAGGTTTCAGCTGTATAAGTTATGTTTATGTTTTTTAACTTATTTATAATTTTTTTTTGGCATTGGCTATTCAATTTGATTGCTTCATCCTAACAGTATAGAGGCGTTCAATTAGATTGAAAGCTTGCAGTTCAATCACATCGAACAATGAAATTGAACCGTCTAAACGCGCACCTTATCCCAAGGACGGTGTGTGGAGGACGCCTAAATCTAAATAGGGTGTGGTTGGGTTAGCGGTAGCTTAGTACTTGAGTGCTGTGACGTAGCGGGAGTCCCGGAATGCCCAACCAGCAAGAAAACTCACAACGTCTATCTCCTTACATTGCCTAATCCTCCTGTCTCATAAACAATTCCCTATCCTTATCCTTCAAGTATTGGCCTTACTATTACAACGTCTGTCTCCGTCTCCTAATATCGCCATATCTCCTGTCTCAAAAACAATTCCCTATCCTTCAAGTATTGGCCTAACTATTACAACGTCTATCTCCTTACATCGCCACATCTCCTGTCTCAAAAACAATTCCCTATCCTTCAAGTATTGGCCTAACTATTACAACGTCTATCTCCTTACATCGCCACATCTCCTGTCTCAAAAACAATTCCCTATCCTTCAAGTATTGGCCTAACTATTTTTACAAGCTTTCATTTAACTCTCAATGTTTGTATAATGTATGTTCGGGTCCAATCTTGCAACTGAATTTTAAAGCAGTTATCCTCAACCGATTGAATTGAAATTTTGCATACACGTTTGGTTTGGATGGCAATTGGCAATGCATGATTAGCTAAGTGACGTCATTCTAAATCCAATATGGCGGACAGCCAAGATGGCGGATTAGTTACTTTTTAAGCACGCTCATTATATGGGTATCAAATGAAAGGGTTTACTCAGTAGAATACGAATAAAAGCTTGTTTTTTTTTTTTTTTTTTTTTTTTTTTACTATTAATTTATTATTAAGATAACGAACTACATTAAGATGGCGCTACCCCCCAAAAACTATGACAAAACGTGAAAAAAAAAATTTTCTCGAAAACGGGTCCGACGATTTTGATTAAAAAATTCTAAAATGTAGTCCATTTGAATACGAATCCAACGATATAAGCCGTTTTCCCGGGAAAAATCTAGTTACTGAGAAATTAGCTTAAAACGTGGACAGAGAGAGCCCGGGTTCGATTCCCCGCCCAGAAGAAGTTATTTTTCTGATAAATTTTGATGAAATGTTAAATAATATTTAAATATACATTTGAAAACTAATAAATGGAAACACTGGGCTAAGTAATTATAAACTCGTATATGAGGAAGTTTGTCTGAGTTGACTC
Organism: Gerris lacustris; assembly: GCA_951217055.1. Lineage (NCBI taxonomy): Eukaryota > Metazoa > Arthropoda > Insecta > Hemiptera > Gerridae > Gerris > Gerris lacustris. Next base: position 37,265,502 of record OX578285.1, on the reverse strand, counting down.
GGACCGATTTTTTATTTGAATTTCAGATGTTTAGTTTTCGAACCTCTTAGGGAAGGGGACACGAACTCCTCCCCCCCCCCACCATGGCGAGGGGGGCCCGGAGATCTCTTGACTTGGGGCCCGGCCTAGCTCTTGGCGGCCCTGGGTATGTCACACAACAGTTTTTTTCAAAAATCAGGGGTGCGTACGTTTATTAAAAGACACAATAGTTACCATTAATTTTAGTACTTAAAGTGAATTTAAGGCGGTACCCCCATAGTATACAGAAAAATTATGCTTTCCCTTCAAAGTATTAATAAATTTATAAGTCACGATAGTTACTTGTCCCCATAGTTCCTTTTCACATACATATTCTTGTTATATAGATGTTCAACGTCTAAATAAAGCACAAGTTGGTTCAGAATTGTCAAAGTGTCACTTTTTTAAAAAAATGTCACTTTTATTTTATCATACTCAACTCTATAGAGAAACAATGCTTCAAAGTCTTCGTATGGCTTCAACCACTTTCCAGCCTAATGAAAATCTAGTCGTATCATTTGACGAAATGAAAATAGAATCTAGCTACGAATACGACACTAAAAATGATGCTGTTGTAGGTCCTCATAAATATCTATAAGTTATGATGGTACGAGCACTCTTTACAAGTTGGAAACAGCCAACTTTTGCTGATTTGGATTCTAAAATTGCTAAAGAATTGTTGTTTTCAGCTGTAGAGAAACTTTACGATGCAGGTTACACGGTGGTGGGGCACGCAAAATTTTATAATTTTTGCGCAGAAAATTGAAGAATATCCATAAGCCTTATATATTTTTGTAATCTTCTTTTCAATACCTTTCATTTGATACCCCACTCAAAATTTAAAAAAAAAATTTTTTCCCCCGTGACAGGAATTAGCCGCCATTTTGGATTCCCAGTTAATCAGATCAAATTCCTAATCTTATTTTTTCTATGGCCCACCAGACCCCACATTTTGCATATTTTTCTATATTTTTAGTAACAGCGGAAATACGATTTTATGGGGGGGGGGACACGCCGAATTTAGATGTTTTTTTGACAAAATGGCGCCGAAAATTAAACACTTTCCCTAAGTGGTATATATATATTTTTAATCTACTCTTCAATACCTTTCATTTGATACCCCACTCGAAATTTTAAAAAAATATTTTGTTCCCGTGACGTGAATTATCCGCCATTTTGAATTTGAACAGCTGATAATTTTGAGTTCGCTATATTTTTCCTGTGTGCGAGTCAAAGAATTCTTTAATATTGGAAAGTTTCATGTCTTAATCTCTTTTGATTCAGAAGTTATTGGAACCGTACAGAGTGACAGACAGACAGACAGACACAGTAACGATACTATAAGGGTTTCTTTTTTTTGTTTTACCATAACGAAACCCTAAAAATATAATAAAACTACAAACGTATCTCTTCTTACCAAGTCTCTACACTATGTATTATACTTATATTAACAATAATAATTGGTTCTAGTATATTTTCAATCTACGCCACTGACAAGGCAGCAAAGGAACATTTTTGCCTCGTTTAATCATTGCCTGCCTCGGCTTCACCTCGGCAGTCAAATAGGTATTTACCTTCCTGCCTCGGCTTCGCCTCAGCAGTTAATTATCATAGTCTGTCCTCGCCTTCGGCTCGGAGGCTAACCTAATACGGATAACGTTTTCCAACGATTTCGTCCTTTGTGCCAAATTTCAATTGAATCGGTTAATCTTCGAAGTCGGTCGATTTCGGGTCTTTTTTTTTTGGATTCACTCCTACAACGTGCCACAAAGAACTTCGATCCAAATTTTACTTTTTAACACATTTAAGGCCCAGACATACAGGATTCGGACTGTCCGCCGCGGAGTCTACGATGTTCTGTTATATTCAGAGACCTTCAAATGCCTTTTTGCCATGGCGCCATACTAAAATGCCACATTTTGCCTATTTTTTGCTAAAAAGCCACATTTTGCCGATTTTTGGTAAAATGCCACAATTTGTGCCACATTTTGCCTTATTTGGGCCAAGTTCTGAGAAAAAAATAGAAATATTCTAAGGGGTTCTGCTACAACCCATAAAACCAGGTAAGATTAAGATACGCCCTTGCAGGGCAGGATTCCAAGGTGCTGAGGATTCCCCAAGTGACGTGAGGGATTTCTATCTTAGGGTAGTGACTCACTTCGTCATCCAAGCTACCTATAAGAATAGAATGCAACCTGCCACACGAGGTGGCGCCACCCGCCGGGTAGCACTACCTGGTCGATCGCCCCACGTTCTACCTGCCACCCGCAGGTGGCGCCACCTGGTCAGCCCAATGTTTTCAATTAAACCTGTCAGATGTTACCACCCCACTCCTTTAATCAAATCTAGAGGAAATCAAATCAGTGGCTAACTGCATCCCTCATGTAAGTGTCTTTACTGGTCAAACTGTTCTTCAATATTCTAAGCAATTCGTTGACAATTCCACGCGACATTCGGCAAAAAATGTTACTGTCTTCTTGATACGGGGTTCACTGTATGAAAAAACCTAGTATTCTTTTTGTCTGAAATTGTTCGATGAACCCAAAAACGCCTTTTTTCCTTCTTCTTCCTTCTTCTTGCCGAAAAAAGTAAAAACTCGGGTGGCACAAGACAGGGGTCAAGTGGCATCAACAAGGTGGCACCACCCAGGTGGCGAAGTGTGTCACTACCCTAAGGATTAAGATCCATTAGCTCTAGCTCATCACTGGTCAATGTGGGTCATTGTAGGGTATTGAAGATACCTGTAAATGGTAATAAAGTAGTTAATATGACTCGTTGCAAGATTTAATATCCCTTTTACAATGGAAAGGGGGGGGGGGGGGGGGGGGTGGAAAGTTGAAAAATAAATGTCACATTAGCAAAAATAAATGCCACATTTGGCCAAAATAAGTGCCATATTGCCACACTTTTTAGTGCCACATTTCATAAAAATAAATGCTACATTTTGAAGGTCTCTGACTTATATTGCATCATCCAAGTTAAACAGAAAGCGACCTACGGCGGCGGATTAATCCAGTCTGCATCGAACAGCACATTCTAAGTAAGTTTAGAATTGGGGGGGGGGGGTATTCGCAGTGGTAACAAGAAAAGTGAACTACCTATTCAACAAAGCAGCTGGCCCCCGCCCCCCCCCAAAATGTACAACTAATAAACAATCAAAAACTCCGCGCCCAAGAAACAACATCTGTTATAAAACGTATTCGTTATTCGTTTGGGGGGGGGGGGGGGGGGGGGGGGGCACGTGCCCCCTGTGCCCCCCCTGGATACGCCACTGCTCTGATATCGCGTGCTTTGTAGTCAATATTCATGATTTCGCACTACTGCAATTTGTTATGTCAAACGCCTTACTATTGACAAGATACTATCCAACAACACATTTAATTGTTGCAGGTTGATAAAACAAATTCAAAACTTTTTTTTTTATTACTTTGTTGTTTGATTATTTATTATTGAAATAATTCTATTTAATTAAAGGAAATCTTAATTAAGAGTCCGTTAATGTTTTTATCCCACATGAAAAAAATACACTAGAATTAATTGTACTAAACATAAAATATAAATGGTTTATGATTTAAGGAATTAAGATTTTCTGAGGAAGGGAAAGAAAGCCTTTGATTTACCTTGTTCAGTATTCAGAAAATAACTTAAATGTGTTTAGAAGTGAAAACATATGTTAATTAAATTTACCAGTTGGCGTTAATTACTATACAAAAAATTAGGGTTCTAAGGATAAAGTTGCTATAGAGGATAGAAAAAAAGGAATAGATTGTGACACTAAGTAGGTACGCTAGTCATTGCATAGCTCAATCCTGAAGTGATTCAATAGCAGAGCCATTCAATATATTTATAAATTAGATCTTAGGTAAATTAGGCTCAAAGGTAAATTGCCTATTTTAATCCACTCAACTCATATACTCAAAGTATACTTGGTATGAGTATACAAGATACACAAGTACAAGATACAAGTATACAAGATATGAACAAAGTATACTTGGACCAAGTCAGCTTCGACTCTACTTGGACCGTCTAAACAGGGTATCAAAGTCAACTTGGACAGGCCCCAATTTTTTTTTATCAATGTAGGCTTTCTTGAAAACAAATCCATCTCTCGATGTTGCTTCGGGTTATGATATTTCTGAATATTTATATAAAATTTTATTGAAACTGATTTAGCAGGTAAAGCTTCACATGCCTGCATTAAAGACATGTTGCTGAACAACAACAGTTCAGAAACCATTATTTTTTACTCAAAGTACCTTAAGTATAAATCCATGTAAATCTTAAACTAGCCTTCTCATTGCTTTCTCCCTATTTGATATATGTCCTACATGAGAAAGTAGAAATGATTTGCATTTTTTTAAAGAAATAATGTAATAGGTGAAAAAACAAAAAACAAATTTATATTAGTGAACTTATAATTTAAATAAATATTTTTTTATTTTTATATTTTACACAAACATTTTTTGTCAGAATATTCGGACATATTATAACTTCCTCGATTTTATATAATAATAAATTAAAAGCTTAATCATTACGTTAATATTAATCCTTAAAAATAAAATCGTTCGGTATTTATTTTACATTCTTATCTAAATGCCGAACCTTATTTCTAATAGGTACAAATTTCTTATAAATACTTAATAGAAGGTTTCTCCAGACATGTTTAAAATTCTAATCCTAAGTTAACTTTTTTAAATAGTTCGAAATAGATCATTTAACACTGTGCCAACATAACAAAATAAAAAAAGTTGGGTTTATCTATAAATTATTGAGTCGTATACAAAATAATAAATAATAATTTAACTTTTTTTTTCTTAGGCAAGGAATAAATTAGAAAATGTAGAAATAGGTAAAATATCTGAAAACTAATTGACCAGGAAGATGTCAAGAAATAGACAAGCATTGTAAATTATCAAAACAAATTGACCGTGGTAAACAAATTATGTATGTATTATTATTTCTAATAATTTAAATGGTGCCTAATTGATTAATTGTCAGAGAAAAACGTAATTAATCCTTATTATTTTAATTATATCCATAAGAATATTAGAAGAAGTTTATATTTAAAAATACAATAAACACGTAATTTAAATAACTCATTATAAGTGCTTTCTAGATTTATAGCTGTACAGGCGAAATATAGATTAGTTATTATACTTTTATGTTTTCCCAATCTATATATTTTTTTAATCTTATTTAAATCCCTACCAACTTTCAATTAGCGGCCATCTTTTTCCTGGTCAACATTTTTATTCTAACTATTTAACCTTCCTAGAAAATGTGTTCTTTTTCTTTTTTGTTTTTAGGTTGATTTGAAAAAAAGTCTTAACCATTCCTGTAGAGTAAGCTTTAATGGCCAGAGATGAATAAAATCTTTATTTGATGATCTCTAAAATGGGTACAACCATCGGTATTCACAATATCTCTTACGCAGTGTCCAAAAAGGAAGATCCTAAAGAATTAAAAAAATATATATTTTAAACATCCCGTTAAAGATATTATTCGATGTATTGCCCGGACAAGACATCGAAAGAACTGCAGAATATTTATATTTTTAAAAATAAAATATTTTTTACTATTTTAAATTAACTACCTCCCTTTTCCTGGTCAATACTTTAAACTAATAATATATCCCGATCTTTACAAAATGTCATCGTAAAATGTCATCTTAAAAGTTAAAGCTCGTTTTAACTATAATATGTAATAAATTTAAAATTAAAAATATAGAGTCGAACTAGGATTAGTTTAAACAAACGAATCAGAAACCTATGTTAACATAAACAAAAATAAAATAAAATAAATAATAATAAAGCATAATCTTACGCGAAAGGACATAATAATCAACGGGACGAATTCATTTGATCAATAACAATAATTTAAAGCGTACATACAATTTAACGTTGTTGATTTTCTGTGTGTGTATAAAAACACTTACAATAATCAAGTATATCAATATGAAATAAACATTTATTTACAAGGTGTTTTTATTTTTCATTTTTTTTTTTTTTTGCATAAAGCTGCCGCATGCATGATCGGTGAGGAAAAGCGATAAAAAATTGCAATTATATCCTCGAGATATAATTGAGGTTTGTCGATTTCATACATTGCTTCAACTTGTAAAATAATTACTACAGATCTAAGCGGCAATTTCTTTTTTGTTAATATCCGTTTGTCTTTAAAATTTAAAGATTTTTATAAATACCTTTATTTATATACGTTAGATTGAACTTATGTTTTATGATCGTGACAGATCGAAGCGACAATTTTTTAAAGCTTTTCCGTCTTATTTGATTTTAATTTTTAAAATTTGTATCCAGTCTATATCATAGACAGTTGATGTATCTTTTCCTTGTGTGTAAGTTCTTCTCTTTTCTTCACTTGCTTCCTTTCCTTCGCTCGCCTGTTTTGAAACCAAATCTTTACCTGGAACAAGTGATAAAAGACAAATGTTAGTAAAACGGATAACTCGAAGTAACTAGGTTACTTGATTATAACAAAACAATGTCTTTATTAGATAAAGGTAACCAGTGGCGTATCCAGGGGGGGGGGGGGGCACAGGGCCCCCCCCCCAGACGGGCCTAGACCCAATAGAGTGAAAAAAATACGCCGTTTTTTTTTTTTTAATACATATTTTTACATTTACCTCATATTCAATTTCACCTCTGAAATGCATAAAAGCGCTGTTTTGAGAGGTCATATTTTCAAAATCTTCCGGGGAAGGGCCCCCGAACCCCCCACCTCAGATCCCTCCCCCCAATAATTAACTGCAGACAACGCCCATGACTTACAGTAAGATATTGTACTGCAGTAAGCATCAGCATAAAATTTTCTAACGAATACGTTCTCAAACAGTTATTGTTACTTAGAAGTGGTGTTTATTTTTTTTTTGGGGGGGGGGGGGGGGGGAGCTGCTTTGTTGAATAAGTAGTTCCCTTTTCTTGTTACCACTACCAATCCCCCCCGATCTAAACTGACTTAGAATGTGCCCCCTCCAGACCTAGCCGCTGGATACGCCACTGAAGGTAAGAATACTATCTCGAATTAAGTGACACGAAAAGTGAGCTCCGAGCTTTTTTACTTCTTCATCTTATTCTAAATAAAAAAAAACCTTTTGCTAGAAGAAAAATATGTTGTCTGCTATATAAGACCTCTTTTGAAAAAGTTTAGACTTTACTTAGCCGTATTCTAATCAACTAACTCTGTGTCATTGTCATAACATTTCGAGTAGAGCCTAGTCCTACCAAAGGGCTTTACTTATCTACTGTAAGTGCTGAATACAGTTTTTGGATCCAAAGTATCCATGGAAGCCTAGATTTAATACAGATTGAATACGATTCCGTTCCCGATACGATACACTAAATTCTGAGATCGTATCTGGATTGAGTCGCATGGAAACACCTGAACTCGATCCTGACATGCGCAGAGCGTGGGTGTGAGCTTACCTAGCGCATTTCTGTAGAAACTGTAGTCAAATCTGTCAAAAAAACATGGTTATAAAAGGTGAAGGTTACAAAATTATTTATAACCTTTACCAAAAGTAACCAAGAAAAAACTTCTTTTTTTCGTATTGAATACGGATTCAATACAACTCTTGGAAACGCCTAGCTTATTCACTACCAAATCTGGATTCAATCCGTATTTAAACATATGCAAACTTAGTATGTATAACCCTTATAATTGACATACGCAACTAGTTGGTCGCAACTACACCCAAGCAGCAGCTATTCATATATGTATTTATTAGCAAACTGGCTATGCTAGGCGAACACCCAGCGTAGAGTCCAAAAATTGAACAAAGTGTTTTTTCTGTGGGCTCCCGTCCAAGATTTGACCACGCCCGATGTTCTTAAGCCTTATTGATGCTAGAGCAGGGTCGGACTGGGAAGAAATTTGGACTGGAAGAAACATCGGACCGGCCCTCAAGCCTTGAGTTGACCAAGGGACCGGCCCATTTTAGGCCTTAACCAGACCGGCCCACCGGGAAAACTCCCGAACACCCTTATAGCTAGTCCAACCCAGTGCAAGAGTCGGCTGTTGTACAAGCTACCAAGGTCCGTACTTAGCCGTTCACTAGATTATAATTGGTTGAATTGAAGAAAAGTACCTACCTGTCTTTCTGAGAGACCAAGAGAAAGGGCGAGTTCGGCTTTCCTCCTGATGGTGATGTACCTGCTATAGTGGAACTCTTTTTCCAACTCTAGCCTCTGGTGATCCGTGTACACCACTCTGTATTTGTCTTTCGTCCTCGTTTTACCTGCAACACAGAAAGTACGATAAATAAATATAGGATAACTCATAAACAAATTCATTTACACAAACTTTATGCAAAAAAGGGTCCATAATACCATGCAACTATGATTTTTTATTGCATAAGTAACCTAGAAGGAAGGTGTAAACACCTACTCTTTCGGGCCCCCTTGATAATAAGTGAGTCGGGGCATTTACTTTGTTTTTATCCAGTTTGATTTTGATGTGACAGGAGAAAAAAAAGTTATTTATGTGTACTAGGCAGCAAAATGGAATTTTACTGACGAGTGACTAAGTTAGCCTCCGAGCCGAAGGCGAGGACAGACTAATCATTAATTATCAACTATGTTATATTATTAAGATAATAAAATATAACTTAAATTAGTTGTTTACCTACTAAAAAAACAAATAAAAACCTTTGGTATGATAATAAGTGAATAGCAAACTGAATCTATACCAACAATGAATACACGAGCAAAAATGTTTCCTTTGCTGCCTTGTTGCATACAATATTTTATCTACTCGTGCTATTTAGATAAAAAATGGAAGCTTAGGTAAACATATTAATAATATAACATTGCTTTGTAATAAAACTTGATTAAAATAAAACTAAACACAAAAAGATAGATGTGACACGCACTGGTAAACATAGCTTTTCCTGACTGTTTCAATTACTTTCAGCCTGTTTTTCAATATTTTATCTACGATTGATACGAAATATAAACTTTGCATCTCTGTTTAGATGCGTAGAAAGTGATTCATTACGTACTTGTATTCATTGCGCATGTGCGTCTCATAGTTCTGAAGAATTCCTCTTCTTTACCACCCTAGGGCGGCAAAGAAGAGGAATTCTTCAGCTTTAGTGCGATTATGAAAAGTAAACATATATGATTGGAATTATTTTAAACATTAAATAAATTTTGTTATACGATTATAAAAAAAGTGGTTATTAATAATATATAAGTGGTGGCGTCTCATAGTTCTGAAGAATTCCTCTTCTTTACCACCCTAGGGCGGCAAAGAAGAGGAATTCTTCAGCTTTAGTGCGATTATGAAAAGTAAACATATATGATTGGAATTATTTTAAACATTAAATAAATTTTGTTATACGATTATAAAAAAAGTGGTTATTCTAAATTAATATATTTACAAAAGGTATCTATAATAAATAAAGGATTATAATATCTGAAAATACACATTTTATTTTAAAGAATAAAAAAAATAATAACGGTTCATTTTAATGTGGGTTCAAAGCATACATTTGCTGGATTATTTCATATACAATTTTTTTTAAAACGTTTTGTTTGCTTAACCAATTATTATCGGCGCAATGCCAATGTTATGACTCATAACAATAGAGTTAGTTACCCAGAATCACTTTTATTAATCAAAATAATAAAGATAATTGTGTATTTTAATGATATTAGAATATCGTGTACTATTATATAATATTAATTATTTCCTATAACAAGATAATATTTGTTAACTATAAATATTAAATATTGCCTATTATAAGATAATATTCCTTCACAGTGAACGATATGTAATCAATATTTCATGTTAAATCAAATTATAATTATTATTAACTAGGGGAAACAGACAGAGAAAAATAGACTCCAGCGCGGGGATTTGAACCACCGGCCTCTATATTTAATCGTTCCGTAGTATGAATACTACCAAAATCGTAAAATATGTATTTCATGTTATTATATCCATTTACAGTGAATGATATAGGTATATTAAATATTTCCTATTATAAGATAATATCCCTTTTACAGTGAAACATGTAGGTATATTAAACATATTTCTTTTGTAGGATAATATCCCTTTGCAGGGAATTATATACATTACATATTTCCATTTAAAAGTTAACATCAGTTTACAATGAACGATATTTATTAAATAGTTCCTATTATAAGATATCCCTTTACATTGAACTATGTAGGTATATTAAATATTTCCTTTTGTAAGATTATATCTCTTTGCAGTAAATATTACATATTAAATAATTCTTATTGTAAGATAATATCCCTCGACATTGAGAGAACATATAAATATTCCCTCTTGTAAGATGCCTTTTACAGTGAATAATATATATTAAATATTAGCTATGTTGTCAAATAACAATACTTTAACTTAGCCGATATCTCCTTAACAGTTCCTATTGGTGTATGATAATGATCCTTTATAATAACTGATCAATATAAACATTTACTATTTCTATTATAGAAATAAAACAGTAACTAGTGGAAATTTATATTTCTTTGACTTTATTCACTAACACAAATATAAATAAATATGTATAAAATTGAATAAATTCATCCTACAACTATTTATTTGATGTTACTATTGGTTTTATGTTTATTATTTTAGGATAAAACCTTAAAAAAGAGTTTGTTTGGGCCGACGCAAGGCTGCATGTCGGATTACGGGCTATGAGTCGGATATCAACACCTACGACAGGCGTTGTTTAATTTAGATTTTTATCGTAGTTTATCCGGGGCTTAATTCGTCATCTGGCTAAACTTCTTTATCTTTTTAGATAACCGACGAATTCCCTATCGGTAAACGAAAGAGAAAAGAGTCCGGTTAAAAAACGTTTAAGCTAATCTTAAATATTTAACGACGCCTTGATAAACTTGCCACATTTGATAGCTTTAGAGGCAAGGTGTATTATTATGTAATTTATCATTAATCCCTCTCCCAACTCTGCTAACGAGCCGGCGTTTAGAATACTGGCTCCAAAAAGTTTTTTTTTTCTATTTCTCATATTGTTTTGTCGTGTTTCAAAGCATCTTTTATTTATTCGGTTTCAGTTTTTTAATGCTGCAGAACAAAAAAAATAAACAGATAAGAAAACAAGTCGGTCTGGCTACACTTCCTCGTCGACCAATGACAAATTTATCTAATGTCGCCAGTGTAAAAACCCCAGTTTGAACATAAATATACGCATTGACAATATTACCTAATTCAATTTTTTTTTTTAAGTTTTTGGTAGTTTTCATACTACGGAAAGTTAAATTTTAATTTAAATCAAATTATAATTATTATTAACTATTATTATTATCCCGGCACAGGAGTGTATTTTTCACTGTCTGTTTCCCGTAGTTAATAATAATTATAATTTGATTTAAATATTACCTAAGTTAGATAATTAATGGCAATCAATTCACTTCTAGTAATTCAATATCATCAAACCACTATTTGTAAAGAGCAAATTAAATTTGTTGTCTTTTTCTATACTTAAATACTTATATTATTAATTATTATCAATTCATATTTTACGATTTTGGTAGTATTCATACTACTGAACGATTAAATTTTAATTGAAATCAAATTATAATTATTATTAACTACGGGAAACAGACAGAGAAAAATAGACTCCAGCGCGGGGATTTGAACCACCGGCCTCTATATTTCCAGTATAGCGCTCTAACCAACTAAGCTACGCAGGAGAATGAATTTCTCTGACGTTAATGATATCTTGTCCCGAATTTAAAGCTTTCAATTTTTCCACAAGTCTGAGAAGTCAACATTAATATACCTATATCATTCACTGTAAATGGATATAATAACATGAAATACATATTTTACGATTTTGGTAGTATTCATACTACGGAACGATTAAATATAGAGGCCGGTGGTTCAAATCCCCGCGCTGGAGTCTATTTTTCTCTGTCTGTTTCCCGTAGTTAATAATAATTATAATTTGATTTAATTAATTATTATCATCTATTATATATTAAAGAGACTATAAGCCCGTGGCGAAAGGGCTTTATTTTATATTTTTAGAAAAAGAAAGTAGAATTAATTTAATTAATTTGAATATCTAATTAAATAAGTTGGTTATATCTATTTGAAGACCAACAAATCAAAACAAACATTTATTTTTATCGGAATAAATGTGGTTGCCTTTGCTTAGCAATAACAAAATCATTTCGAGGTGAGTTTTACGATGTCGGGACACTACTCCATTATATAAATGATTAATGTACACCAAATAACCATATTTTGATGGAATGTTATTTCATGGATCAAATCGGTTTTTAACTAAAATATTTTGATTTTAGTCCACATTGTGACTTAAACGGATTTGACAACGCGTTTGTTGTAATTAAAAAAAGAACAAGAGAAGCATATTGATAATAGGGGACGGATAAGTGAGAGAGCTGTTGAGTTGAAATGAGTAGCAAGTCGTTGATAGCTTGTTCACCCGACTTGAAACATAGCTCCCTTTGGATGAGGTTCGGGCGTCCCCGATGGGAGGTTGGCAATCAAACATACCTCTCTGGGGACCCATCTGGACATTATTAAATACCACCTCAGTATTCTTCCCTTCTCTTCTCCCGACCGCAGATAATTCTTGTCTAGTTAAATCCGGTTCGTGTTCGGCTCACCTCGTATATCGACCTCTTTACGATTGATACCGACATTACGATGAGAAAACTTGGATCATAGTGAACAACGGAGATAATGCTTTAATAGATATTTTACATAGTGTTATACGGTTTACTAAAGGTAAATTATGTTCAAATATCAAGTGATCAAGTGATTTTGATCCAAGTGATCAAAATATCAAAGAGTCTCATTAAGATATTACCTACTTATAGTGAATATGTGACGGTAAAATTAAAAATAGTACTTTAAATCAAATTATAATTATCAAAAACTACGGGAGACATACAGAGAAAAATAGACCCACGCACCGGGACTCAAACCACGGGTCCTCCTATTAATCCGTTACAGGTGCTCTTACCAACTGAGCTATACAGGAGAATGATTTTTCTCTGTACTGTTGGTAAGAGCACCTGTAACGGATTAATAGGAGGACCCGTGGTTCGAGTCCCGGTGCGGGGGTCAATTTTTCTCTGTATGTCTCCCATAGATATTGATAATTATAATTTGATTTAAACTAAAATTTAATCTTTCCGTAGTATGAATACTACCAAAATCTTAAACATTAGAATTTAAAATAGTACCTACATTACGCGTCTATTGCGAAAAGTAGCATTTTGCATGTGAGTGTGGAGAACACCCGAGTGACAGCGAGGGTAGTAAAACCACACGAGCAAAGCAAAATGCAGTTATCGCACGAGTTGCGTACCGTACTTTATCTACGATTGTTGGATTTTAATAATAAATACAGACAGTTACTGTAATCAAACAAACAGCAAATTAGTTTTGTTAAATGCAAACAAAAATGCTAATCGTGCGTTAAGGCGAAGAACTATGAAACGCGCTTGCGCAATGAATACAACAAGAATCACTTTCTACGCATCTAAACATTGATAAAATGATTATATTTCGTATCAATCGTAGACGTATATATGTACTAAGTATTTCAATATGACGAGGAAGAAAAGCAGAAGAGAGAAACAAGCATAATACCTAATATATTTTTGATGAGATACCGCATATATATAAACAAATAACTGCGTAAGAAAATTCTTTCAAACGCATTCGCCTCCGAGTAATATAGTCGGTAGGCACAAAGCTAGAATTTCATAATTAGAAACCCGAAATATGTAACTAACAAGACAGAATAAAATACATAACTTATACCTTTACATGTTATTACTGATTAACCTTATTCGGAGAAAATCTTCTCTCGAAGGCACTTTCAACCGGTTCGTGCTCTAGTTAACGGAATAAATACGTAAAAAGGTAGTCGGCTAATTATGAATTTCCTTTTTTGTTTTAACCAATTATTCGAGATCCTTTTTTTATCTGTATTATCTACTCTCAATTAAAAAATTCTCAATGAAAATTATAGTCCTAATGACTTAAAAAAATGGTATCATAACAGTATAATGGTCAAAAGGCAAGTAGTTTTTTTACGCTAAAATGTACGTCATAATAACATTATTAAAATTAGGGATAACCCTAATAAAAACCAGAGGGAAATATTAGGGTTGCACAATTGGAAAATTTTCTTTTTTGTACCTGATGGTTTAGGGGAAGTTTCTAAGCCTTCGAATGATATATATTAATAAATCAGTCATGCTGGGAAATATTTAAAAACTGAAAAAGTGTCTCAAATATTCCAGGCTTAGTACTTCCCAGCTTTGTATACGGGAATAGGATGATGAGGCTTCAGGATATTTAAAATTGAAGAAATTCATGCAGATGAAAGCGACACAAACGTATGCGATAAGCGTCGCGCCGACAAAACCCGGTTCCAATAATCACTGTGACATTGTTTAAATAGGTCAGAAAATAGGATGTGGGGATATTTGGAGATTAGATAGTAAAGTTTTATCATAGGGGAGGTGTGCACCTGCCGCTCTGTTCCCATACCGGTAAGGCTTCCTTCAAACGAGATTCTTAAACATCTTGCCTTCAACAGAAACTCCGTACCGTACCTTAAACCGAAACATCTTACCTCAACAGAATCTCCATACCTTAAACCAAAACATCTTGCCTTCAACAGAATCTCCGTACCTTAAACCGAAGCATCTTGCCTTCAGCAGAATCTTTGTACCTTAAACCGAAACATCTTGCCTTCAACAGATTCTCCGTACCTTAAACCGAAACATCAACATCTAGCCTTCAACAGAAACTCCGTACCTTAAACCGAAACATCTTGCCTTCAACAGAATCTCCGTACCTTAAACCGAAACATCTTACCTTCAACAGAATCTCCGTACCTTAAACCGAAACATCTTTCTCTTTACAAAGAAAAGTATCTAAAATGACTATTTAACGCTTCTAGTATATAACATGTACTTCTTTAAATTGTTATTCCCCTTATGTTTTTATTTTTAATATAAATGGGTATAATTATTTATCCTTTGACTAAATAACTATTAAGACAAAGGGATGTTTAGTCCAATATAATTTGAGACAAAGGAGTATCACACTTCTGTTTTTATAAGGGGAGTAACAGTCTGAAAAAGATCACTCCGTACACCTTTCGCCGCGTTCTACGTCTCTAACCTCACTCTACAAAACGATCTCAATATTCCCTTTGTCAAAGACCTATCTGTATCATAATCCAATCACCCCAATCCTCTAGTACTTCTTACATCCCAAATTATCCCAGATAACCCGCTTCGACGCCTTAAGAGGGAGTAGCCCAGAGATTTACTCATTTCATAAGGTTTATTTCCAATCACCATTTAATTACTGCTATTATCAAATACTTACACTATCTTTTTTTTTATATATATATAATTTCAATAATTATAATTAATCGATTGTAAGCGAACTCAGCTGAAAGGAATAGTCACTGGATTATTACCTTCCTCATCATGCAATACACTGTCAAAAAACACATATCTTATCTTATAACATATAAAATTATGTAGTTGTGTTAATCAATAAAGATAAAATAAAAAGAAACCTTACACCTTCTTTAGATTGTTACTCCCTTCTGTTTTTTATAAGGGGAGTAACATTTCAAACAATGTGCCAATAACATAATTATTATTTCGATGATCTAATATAATACCTAGTTCTCTAGTTAGATTAAGTGCGGAAATAAGGTTTTTAATATTCCTTAAAAAATTCCAAAGGATTTGTAAAAAGGGGGAGACTTCCAGGTAATTTTGTATGTACCTAACCATATAGGATTAGATACAGTCGACTTCAAGTACTCATGTACTTCCAGGAAGTATTTTTAATCTTTTTAACCCGTATTGCTTGGAATACCTGCGAATGAAGCAGAAATCCTCGAAAAGTCCCTAATACCTTTTCTACATTACTGTACTTTTTTTTATATAGGTATTTATGTCAAGTACAACTTGGTAACTTGTAATCCCTTGTACCTGATTTTATGACTTCTTTACCTGTTTTCCATTTCTACGATATTCAGTTATTATTAATAAAATGTCAATTATTTTGGTATTTAGTTTATAAAATAGTATTATTATTGTTGGACAAAAAAATGTATAAGAAAGAAAAAAAAATAAACTTATATAATATGCTGACTCTACATATTGATATTTTAATTAACCCTAAAGCAAAAATAGACAGTATTATTAAACTCAAATTCGTAATTAATCAAAAACTCAAATTCGAAAACTAATAGTAGATAAATTTAGTGTATAAAAGGTCTCCCACATTTGTTCCAAAACGGACCAAAGTATAAGGAGTTAGTAAAGCATAATTTATATTAATATAATATAAAATATTTTATATTATAAGATTAAGTTAATATTATATTTTTGAGTTTTGGCGACGAGAATATAGTCAATAAAAAATTAATACTTTATTATAGGTACGTTCGTTATGAAACACTTCGGTATAAAAATAATCTCTTACTATTCATAACAATTACATGTATGTTAAGTGAAGTTAAGGAACAACTTCAATTATCCTTTTGTTATCAATCTGGTGTTAATAACTTTACTATAGGCTCGTTATCAAACACTTCGGTATAAAAATAATCTCTTACAATTTCACAACAATACATATATGTTAAGTGGTAAAGTCTTTAGCCAAACCAGAATACCGTAAGTGTAATATACATTGAGTGCATGTGCATAATAAATTGAGAGTTTTACAATAATTCTGAATACCACACTCTAAATTCATATTGAAGCTGTTTAAAATAAATCTGAATTTTTAATTTATAAATGTTAATTTATATTCATTACAAATGTGTTTCAACATTGTAAATACATTCGTCACACTAATTTCTCTCTCTATTATTTAAGAAATATCTTCGAAGATAACATCAGTTTTAATTTTTAAAAGGGAGTTATTTTCTGAAATATCATAGTAGCTGACGGGTCTAGGCCTGCTTAAGCGTCAAACTTCTAATTAACTAACTCTGTGACGCAACTGCCCGTTGAGGGGGGGGGGAGAGGTTGAAATCTCATATAGACAAGAATCTTCCTTTTATTTTAAGGTTAAATGTAAATAGTGAATAACTAAACAGGCAGTTTATTTGTTTATTATATAGATAAGTTAATTCAACCACATCTTAGTTATAAACATAAAAATGATTGTGTTACAATTACATTTCTTTATTTGATTTGTTTCGACCACTTGAGTTGATTATCATACTTTATAGTAAACCTATGACTATAGATCTATAATTAGATTTGAATTAAAACCTATGACTATAGATCTATAATTAGATTTAAATTATAATATAATAAATATTAATCATTGTGGTTTCAGAAATTTATTTTGTTCTTGACCATACTTTTTAGTTGTTTAGAAAACCAGATGTTTTGTGGACAATTTCTATCTATTTACTATTTTAGCTGTTTTGTTATGTTGTTCTTGCTCCTTCGAAGGGTTCGATGTTATGCATCTAATTGAAACTGTAAGTAAAAGTAAACGAGGACAATATTTACTTGTTGAGGCCGTAAGAAAATAAAGCACAACAGAAGTGGACTGGTTAATAATTACAGCGTGAAATCGTTGAGGGACCCTCGTTCTGTTCGAAAAACATCCTTATTTAGATTTTTTTTCTTCCCCTATGGTAAGTTAGAAGCTACCTGTGGTGTTGCTTCAACACATTTACAGCTTTCTGACAAACACTGTAAACAAAAAAGACCTCCATATCTGTTTTTACTTCCGTTTACCTGGTCCGTAATTGTCCTTTTAGTACAACCTTTAACTATGTATCTTTTTTGCGCTTTTTTATGACTGTTTGTTTGTTTTAAAAGATTTGTTTCTAAACATTTTGAATGTTGCTATTGTTTTATTTAAACATAACATCAATTTTATAGTACCGTATAAGTTTGTTTGTTTTTACAGACATTTTAAAATGCTGTATGTATATATATATATATATATATATATATATATATATATATATATATATATATATATATATATATATTGGTTTTAATAAAAAAAACGGATCGATTTTCATGAGCAAATCACTCAATTTTACTATTTTGAGTTTTAATCTTGTTTCTTTTTCCACACAAACCCCCGATAGATACTGAAAAAGTTAATCAATCACTAGAGGTAGGTTCCGAATCTTCCACTTATTTTTTTAGATATTCACAGTTTGAGGACTACTTATTAGCCGGGTATACACGTTGCGGTATTCCTGACACATAAACCTGTACAGGTAACATCTGCAGGTGAACCGGAGAGTGTGTGCTACCATAACTGTGCAGTTATGTCGTAACTTGATAGCAAACAAGCTCCGGTTTACCAGTCAGGTATACCGCAAAGTGTATGCGCTAGCATAACTGTGTAGTTATGTCGTAACTTGATAGCAAACACGCTCCGGTTTACCTGTCAGGTATACCGCAATGTATATGGCCGGCTTTAGCCTAACATCAAGCTTCAACAAGTATTGAATTGTTGTGCTACTTTTTATTAACCTCTCTAGTCATAATTATGAAGTGGTAACACAAAATCTCAGTGAAAACAACATATCATCAGTGAAAACAACCAATCATCAGTAAAAACAACCAATCATCAGTGAAAACAACCAATTGAATGGTTTATTTAACAGACTTTTAATTTGACTTATACATTATTACAATAATTATAGTCTGAGTTTAAGAAAAGAGGCGTGAAGCCATGAAGTGTAAGAAACAAAGGCCTTTTAAATGAGTTGTAAAAATTAAAATTTCTAAAAAAATGTTTTTTTTTTATCAAAAGCGGTAACTGAAAATATGCTAAATCTTATGTTCAATTCCTTAAATTACTTCTAAAGTTCTTTTCGTTTTTTCCTCTCCGTTTCAAAATAATTATTAATGAAGTTCTTCTTTCTCTTTTTTATCTTTACACTGTTCTTCACTTGTTATTTCGGAACATACGAAAAGGGGTGGTTATAAAATTCAAATGAGGTTGGATTTTTTTTTTTCTTTTCTTTTTTCCTCTCCAGAACTTTTATTGGACGCGATATAACGATAAAATGTCTTATTGGAAGGTTTCAAGAGATCTGTAGGAGGAGGCAAATCATTACAGAGCTCAAGGTATCTCATCTTATCTGCCGCCCAGTAACCTCCCGGTAAAAAAAGAGGGAAAAAAACTTTTTGTTTAAAACAAAACTACATAGTTACCAATATAAAAAAAAAAAAGAAAGAGAAGATGAAACTAGATAGTTAAGCTGGCTAAAGGAATTAAATGTTTCTATTCTACCCGATAATATTAACATTGTTCATTCCATAGTGTCGTGTCTTTTTAGAAATAGAATTGTTTTAGCACTATACAATAGAAAAAACGCAATAGTAAAAACAATAATTATTTATGTAATTAGGCAGCAAAATTAACTTTTACTGACGAGTGATTAAGTTACCCTCCGATCTAGAGGTGAGAACAGGCTATGATAATTAACTGCCGAAGCAGGTAATTTACCTAATTGACTGCCGAGGTGAAAACGAGGCAGGCAATGAATACACGAGTCAAAAATTTGTCTATTGCTTCCTTGTTGCATACAATATTTTATCTACGGGTGGTAGAGAACTGCTAAAGTACCATCTTTAATTAATAACTATGTTATAGTAATAAGATTATATCATAGAAACTAAAATTAATTGTTTACCTAATGATAAGGTTTGGTATAATAACAGCGAATAGCAAACTAAATCTATAACAACAACAAAATACAAAAGACGTTATTTATAATAAATAAAACTTCTGAATGAATAATGTATAAAACAATATCAAATATTTTTCTTACTAACAAATTACTAAAACTATTGAAGATATCTTGCAAGTATTTTAATAAATTACAAAAAGAAGTAATAAGGATAAATCAATAAAAGCAGCTGATGGTCTTATCAAAAATGACTTTAATAATAATATGCATGTTTGCATGAAGCTGGAGTTAGCCAGCTACACCACTTTTCTTTTTTTTAATTAAAGATCTACAAATCATTAATAACCTTTTAAGCAGGATTAACAAATTATTTTAAAAATAAAATGTTGATTTATTAAAGATTACTTATTAAACTTTAACAATAATATATAATGGTAATAATATAAACTATTATTGCCAACATAATAACAATAAAATGTTGCTATCTAGGCATCAAAACATAAAACTGTAGGTATAATTAATTTTAACTGCATCTTACCCTAATAATAATGTACCTTCTGATAATGTTTATATTTTAAGTTTAAACCTACAGAAGGTGCCTTCGGCTGAAAGGTATTTCTATTCTTCTATACTAGTACGCGCACAAAAATTCGTAATTAATTCAAAATAAACAATCAATTTCATGTAATGAAAACATAGGAGATACTTGCATATATGTATTTGCTACACAGCATGTCTATGCTGCTATTGTTTTCAATGCTACCGCAACAGTAATATTACTTATCTCCGTATTTACTGAACGAGTAAAATTAATAAAAAAATAAGTTTTTATGTTTTAATATATTTAATTGAATATTCCACTTAAAATGTAAGAATATTTAGGGAATGTTATGAATTTATATTAAGGAATAAATTTGTAATAAAGAGTATAAGTACACTCACATTAACAGTTATACAATATATATATATATTTAAGTACACATTGCCTGCATCTTTTAGTTTAACGACGTTTCCTATGCCATGCTTTTTTTCTTTCTTGTTTATAAATAATATATATATATATATATATATATATATATATATATATATATATATATATATATATATATATATATATATATATATATATATATATATATATATATATATTAAAGTATAAAACGCACATAAGGAACTCTTATTGGTTTTCGTGTGTATGTATTATCTAATGAAAGAAGGCCTTTTAATGTATTCCGAGAGCTCGCATTTAAGTTCTCTTAAAAAAAAAAAGTTAGATTCCTCACGATATGTTCAGCTGGATAGGGAGGAAAAAAAATGCGCTAAAGGTTAATTTAGTAGGGGGCTATAAAGGCCGTTTTATAGACGGTCATAGGAAGCAATTAAAGGCAATAAAGTGGACCCGTAGTGATGTGGTGGGAGTTAGCGGCGGCCATGTCTCTTCTACCAAGAAGGCGTGGCCTAAATTTTTCCCCACCCACTAAAGCATCACATTATACATATCGTAGATACCTTTTGAAATAGTTAGATTTACCGACATTCTTAATTCACCAGTATAATATACCTTTGTTAAATATTGTTATAACAATATTTAAAATTTAAAAACAAATAATATTTGATAATCATTACCTCCCACATCCATAATATAAATAAAGCTTAAATTTAATAATTTAATAGGTTGTTATTATATAAAATTAATAATTAGTTTTATTATAAATATAAAATATAGATATATGTTTCATAAAATGATGAAAATAATTAAAAGAAGAAATTATATATATTTATGTATTATATTTTGGAAATTATGACTAGAGAGGTTAATAAAACGTAACACAACAATATTGTCACCACAATTTCATATTATAAAACAGACGCATTTCAACATTTATACCATCTTCTGTGTGTTTTAGCATAACGAGTGGATGCTAACATACACTGAAGATGGTATAAATGTCGAAACGTGTCTGTTTTATAATATAAAATTGTGGTGACAGTATTGTTGTGTTACTTTTTATTACTCTCTAGTCATAATTATTAAATTATACCACAATATCTCAGCCAAAACAACTAATTATATTTTTTAATGTTACAAAATCGTTACAGTTAGAGTTAGCTTATTGGTTTAAATGGTGTAAGCTTATAAATAAAGGGTGATAGTCTTTCTTAACAGTAATTAGAATTATTGAATTCAGGTAGGTATACATACAATCAGAACTCAAATCCAGGTGGAAGTTAACTTATCTCAAAACTCAAACCAGAGATATATTTGAACATAAACTCAGGTAGAAATTAGACCTTGATTTTGAATAGAAATTAGAGCACACACAGAAAGAAATTTATATAGGCATATTTAGAACACAGGTAGTCATTAGAGCATAATACCAAAAAAAGAAATTAGAACTCAAACTCATTAAAGTAAATATCTACTAAAAACCCACTGAGAACTTATCTCAGAGCTCAAACCAGAGATATATTAGGACCCGCACTCAGGTAGAAATTAGAGCTTGAACTAGAGTAGAAATTAGGACACTCAGAAAGAAGTTAGAACTTCTCACATAATTAGAACACAAACTTAGGAAGACAGTAGAGCATATACTCAAAAAGAAGTTAGAGCTCAAACTCATTAAAGTAAATACTAAAATCCCACAGAGAACTTAATTTAGAGCTCAAACCAGAGAGATAATATATTAGGACCCGTACTCAGGTAGAAATTAGAGCTTGAACTCGAGTGGAAATTAGAGGACACTCAGAAAGAAGTTAGAACTTCAACTCATATAGACACAAACTCAGGTACTCATTAGAGTATTAGAGCATATTATATACTCAAAAAGATGAACTCAAACTCATTAAAGTAAAAGTAAATACTAAAAACCCGCAGAGAACTTAACTCAGAGCTCAATCCAAAGAGATATATTAGAACCCGTACTCAGGTAGAAATTAGAGCTTGAACTCAGATAGAAATAGCATTAACATTTCAGTTAACATACAATTAACAACATTTCTTTTTTATTGCCAATAAGAATACTTTAATATTTTACATAAAACACAAAAATAAATCTTATGTTCAAGTAAGATAAGTCAATAAACATTGTTAGCTCACTTAATTCTTTGCATATATATATATATATATATATATATATATATATATATATATATATATATATATATATATATTTATTTATTTTATTTTTTTTTTTTTTTCAAGATAAAATAGTTAGTTAATTATAACCAATCTAAAAAAATGTTTTATATTTTTATTGGTCACGGATTTCTATTAATAAATTTAGTGTTAGCAATAGTAATTACTACCACTTTAGAAGCATTAACAACAGCAATAAATAAAGATATTTAAAAAAATTATCGTTTTATTTATAAGATAATAGCTAAATTAAGGAAGAGTGTATACACACTTTGTTTATTTTATTTTTAAAAGTGGTTTACTGTTTGTTTTTTTATTTATTTATTTTTTTTTGTCACAGTACATCAAGTAACTAACTTTTTTAATTTTTTTTAAAATTAATTTTAATAAATGAACAGAGTAAGCTCATTATTACTAAGCAAAATCATTATTTAACCACTTACAATTAAATTTAATATTTTACGGTTATAAGAAATTAATTTTAATTAGTTAATATTTTAATATAATTATTTTAATGAGTAAAGTATAATTAACTGCCTAAAGGCCCATATAATGAAAAGGTTTCTTTTTATAAATGTGTTATAAAACATATTTATAAGGTTACTTCTTATAAATGTGCATTCAAACACATTTATAAGGTTACTTCTTATAAATATGCTACATATTTATAAGGTCTCTATTATAAATGTGATTAATTAACAGCTTAATGCATTCTTATTATGACTAAATGAATAATACAAAAGATGCGTAATGTTATAATTGCATAAGATAACCTGATAAATTTATCTTGTTTACTTAAGACAAAAGAGTTTTTTAAAATATTTTTCTACAGCTGTAGTCAAGAGGTATTTCAAAAGTATACCGACTTTTTATGTTCAATTTGATTCAATATTGGCATTCGGATACAAAGATGGAGACAGTGGACCATACGGATTTTTTAATAATTGGACTAAAAGAATGTTAAAATGTAAATGTAAAAGTTAATAGGAATGGTTAGAGAGAAATGTAGAATTTAATTTAGAAGGGAGTAAAAAGTAGAATTTAAAATGAGTAAATATAAGAGTATAAGTGAATTGTAATGGATTTACAGAAAACTAGTAGAAAGAATGGAGTAAATAGCAGAATATAATGAAGTAAATACAAGAGTGTAAGTGGATAATATTGATTAGATAGAAAAAAATTATATAGAATGAAGTAAATAGTAGAATATAAAGAAGTAAATATAAGAGTATAAGTGAATTGTAATGGTTTTACAGAAAACTAGTAGAAAGAATGGAGTAAATAGCAGAATATAATGAAGTAAATACAAGAGTGTAAGTGGATAATATTGATTAGATAGAAAAAAAGTATATAGAATGAAGTAAATAGTAGAATATAAAGAAGTAAATATAAGAGTATAAGTGGATAATATTGATTAGATAGAAAAAAAGTATATAGAATGAAGTAGATAGTAATGGTTTTACAGAAAACTAATAGAAATAATGGAGTAAATAGCAGAATATAAAGAAGTAAATATAAGAGTATAAGTGGACAGTAATGGTTTTACAGAAAATTAATAGAAAGAATAGAGTAAATAGCAGAATATAATGAAGTAAATACAAGAGTGTATGCAAAGTAAAGTGGATAATATTGATTAGATAGAAATATAATACATAGAAGGAAATAAATAATAGAATATAAATAAATAAACATGAGTATATGATTATGATTAGATACAAAATATAGAATATAGATACATAGAAGGAAGTAAATAGTAAAATATTAAGAAGTAAATATACTTAAGGGAATACGTGGATAGTAATAGTTAAGGAGTAAAAAGAATAATAGTAGATCGATAAATAGTATTTTTGTTGATGTAGAAGAATAGTAGAGTGGAGGGATTAGACAGAAGAACGTTAAATAGAAGGAAATAGATAAATGTAAAAAATTGTTTATAAGAACAAACAAATGAATACTTGAACACAAGTTTCAGATCAAAAGATCTATCAAAAAACAAGAAATGCGTAGTTTAAAATTGTTTGGGAGAATCTTTAGAATAAATTTAATAAATAAAAAGAATTAAATACTACTTAGGGCACTAGACTGTTTATTAGCCAGGTGAAAATAATGTTGACATATAAAAGTTAATACTTATAATAACTTTAGAGACAACAGTTTAATCTTAAAATTATTAAAATAATTTCAACTACAGGTAGCTGTTTTAAAAATCTCCTAGCAAAAAAAAAATAAAAAAATTCTGTTATAAAGAAAATAGAAATAACGTTATACACGAGGTTACACGATGTATATAAATGTTAGCACTTCTTTAGATTGTTACTCCCCTTATAAAAAGCAGAAGGGAGTAACAATCTAAAGATGGTGTACGAAATGTTCTTCTTTAGACTGTCACCTTATAAAAACAGAAGTGTGATATTCCAAAGTATACATTAGATTAAGCATCCCTTTGTCTTAAACGTTATTTAGTTAAAGGAATGTCTAAATAATTATATCCATTTATATTCTTAAAAAAAAAAAAAATCTAATAAATTTAAAGAAGAACCGAAACTTAAAGGAATATTGACGATTAAAAAAAAAACAAAGAAATTATATTGTACTTTTTGAACAAGTATGAATAAGTATTCTTTCTTATACATAAGTACTCCAAGACTTATCTCACTAACCACTATATTAACCTAAGAAATTAGTACCCTAACCTATTGGAATAATAAAGAAAAAGTACAAAAATAGTTAAAATAATAAAAAATGTAACCTTAAAGATTAAAATCATTATTCAATCTAATAAATAGGAATTATTTAAATAAAATAGGAAGGGAGAAATCTATAAGAACATACACTCTGACTTTTTGTTTGCAGCACAATGCTGTATCTTTGGTAATAACCTAATTACACAATGCAGCACAATAGGTGTAGTTGGTAATTACCTAATATTGGTGTTTCAAAAGAGGACTGATTTTTTGGCAGTGAACTAATCGACAGGTACAACCCGCAGTACTTTGTAACGCGGGACCCTTTTGTTTGAACCTTTTACATATCTCCATCACTTTTAAACTAATTTCTCGTATGAGACCATTAAAACGGGTTTGACCGTTTAATTATTTCAAACATAATATTTATTACATTTTTTTTTTAATTAAATAATTATGAAAATAACTTTGTAGGTCTTATCACAGAAAGATAATTTTTACCCAAAAAGATAAGAACTACCTTCTATAGAGATAAGAACACATTACACACAACGCCAATTAACACTGAACTTAATGAAATTAATGAATACATGTTAATTATACAATTAATTAATTAAAATTATTAATCAATAAGTATACCAAAAATGTGTATGGTTAAATAAATATTTATTTATAAACAAAAGATTAAAAATAGATAGACACTTATACCAAAGAGATTACAAGTAGACCAAATTTTATACACAAGAGATTACAAATAGAGACACTTATACTTCTTATCATGTCTTATCAAGATTACTAAGCCTGTCTGCATCATTGCTTTCTTTTACTCTTATTGGAGATCCAAATAAATACAAACAACTTTTTGAGTTTGGTACTGAAATTACCAAACTGGCCAATCCTATAGCATATTAGAAGGTTAACTAAAGGTATTCAATCTCAGTTTATCCTGCCAACATTAGCAATTAGAACCATTATTTCCCTCGAAATACTTTTATTTTGTAAAGCATAACATTACGCACAAATTATTAGTTGCATTGACTAAGATTTTTTGGTAACACTTTATAATTATGACTGGAAAGGTTAATAAAGTGTTAGCAAAGTAAGTGACTTACGGCACTTCTTTAGATTGTTGTCCCCTTATTTAAAAAAAACCAGAGGGGAGTTACAATCTAAAGAAGCTGTACAGAATGTTCTTCTTTAGACTGTTACTCCCCTATAATAAAAGAAGTGTGATATTCCTATGTCCCAAAGTACATTGGACTAAACATCCCTTTGTCGTTAAAGTTATTTATTCAGTCATTTCTTTCTATTCTAAAAAAGAAACATAGAGAAAAAAAGAATCAATCTAAAAAGAACCAATCTAAAGTAAAAAAAAAAAAAAAAATATAAGAAAAAATCTAAAAAAAAGTAAATCTGACTTACTATGCTTGCAATTAACACTAAAGATGGTATAAAATGACAAAACTCGTTTGTTTATAATAAATATAAAATTGTGGCGACAATATTTTGTGTTATTTTTTTATTAACCTCTCTAGTCATAATTATATCGATATCTACATCTACAATCTACACCCAATCGAGAGACGATCATCAACGAAAGACCTAGTCATGTTGAGTGTCGCCTAAAATGTTTTCTAGTTGTGGAACTATAAATTCACCGGATAACCTAGCTGTGATGAGTTTAGCTCTGACAAAAATAGTTAATTTCACAGATGGCTCATTCTTGATGATGAACAATAAATGACGATTGACTTGATTAACTTTAACTTTATAGTTGCCAAAAGAATAAATAAATAGACCAATATGGAATTACTATAGATTGAAGAATATATATCATCTAAAATGTATCTTAGCAACAGTTTAAGCAAATCTGTATAATGGCTCAACTGTCGCAACGAATCATTTTGGAAAACCGAAAAAAAGTTTTTACTCGAGGATTTATTTTCAAATCTGAGTCTCGGGGATGTAATTTATACGAAGGGAGAAGGGAAGTCTCTCCGGTAAAGGCTCCCAAGGCGCCCATAACGGCTAACAACTTAATTCCGGAGCGGGTTAGATGGAGGCGGTCGGCCCCCGGCCCCCTGTGAGATCTTTCCACCCTGTCTCGACCGCTTTCAACGGTTTCGCGCCTTCCCGTCCCAGTACGTTTGCTTCGACTCATATAATCGCCGTTTAAACCGGTTGGAATTTCCGCGGGGAGGAATTGGGCTTCTCGTCGATCGATTCAGACACGTAAATACACCAAGTTTGATACACCTATATGGCCACCCTGAATTTCATACCTTCATATTTACTCTAAATATTTTTAGAATACGTTGAAGTCATCACCTTTATAATTAGAATGCTAATACGGTCAATGGATCTTTAAGTGTGATGATTAAAACATTAATCTATATCGGTTAAGAAACGTTTCGACCCGTAATTATAAAGTCATCATCCATCTTTATTTCTAAAATGAAAAAATTATCAGTTACATTAATGTCTTATGTTTGTATTAGGTAATTCTGTTGAAATTTAATAATATCAATTATGATTGATGTTGATGGTAATACTTTCAATAATTGTTGTACAATGAGTCATTGTCTATCTCTATTTATATATAAATTAAAATTAACCTTAACAGATAATGATAGATACACAATGACTTTCGTACAACAATTTTTGTAAGTATTACCATCAACATCAATCATAATTGTTATTGTTAAATTTCAACAGAATTACCTAATATAAACAAAAGACATCACTGCAACTGATTATTTTGTCATTTTTAAAATAAAAACTGATGATGATCTTATGATTTCGTGTCGAAACGTTTCTTAATCGATATGGATAATTGTTTTTATTTTCACACCTGTAAAGATTCATCTACCTTACTAACATCTAGATATTTTTAAAAGTCCAGGTGTAGACTACTTATCCAGCATAAAAAATAACTTGAGAAAACGGCATCATAAAAAACACTGCTACATCTTATCTAGAAGGATAATTAAACCTTTTACTAAACAGGACCAATTAGGAATTTTAAATAAAATAATCATAAATTGCTACAACTCTATAGCAAATTATTACTTATTACATCCAAGAAATAAGAAGACTGAAAAAAGGGTAATAGATAGATAAAAATGAACAGACTTTCTCATGCGTCAGGTAGATAACCTTCTTACAGGGACCTTCTGACCCTCCATGTTAAACCCTAATTCCTTTAAACCCTAATATTCTATTTCTAGGAAGTGTATGAAACGGTGAATGATGGTCTTCAGAAGCCTATTCATACAATATTTTTATGACATTAAACTTAAAAGTAAATGTTAATAAGAATTATTTCATCAATATATCAGCTTATGTATACACATGTATAATATATATGTATATAATATATATATACAAATAACATATGTATACACATGTTATTTTTCTTATCAATAAGCAGACCTATAACCAAAATATGAGTAACCCTAATTATTCATATAATCGAGTAGTGTCCCGACGACGCACCTCGAAATGATTTCTTTTTTATTGCTAAGCTAAGGCAACCACATTTATTGAATAAAAATAAAAGTTTGTTTTGATTTTGTTGGTCTTCAATTAGATATAATTACTTATCTAAATTAATTTACTTAAGATTCCTTTTTTTCTAAATTTAGTCCGTTGCTAAGGGCATAACGGATCGTAATAAAATAATTGGTTACATTAATGGTTAATTTAATGGTACTTCTTTAGATTGTTTCTCTCCTACGTTTTTTTTTAGAATTTAAATGATTTTGACTAAAAGCTATTAGGAGAAAGGGATGTGTAGTCCAATGTACATTGGGACAAAGGAATATTACGCACTTCTGTTTTTATAATGGGAGTAACAATCTAAAGAAAAACATTCCATACACCTTCTTTAGATTGTTACTCCCCTCTGTTTATTTTTTATAAGGAGAGTAACAATTTAAAGAAGTGCTTATTTAATAATAGCTGCCAGACAGTCGATACGGTATTAACTAAAATATTATGTTAAAATCAAATTATAATTATCATTAACTACGGGGGACATCGAAAAATAGACACCAGCACCGGGACTTGACCCACGGGTCTCCTATATATATCCATTACAGGCTCTCTTACCAACTGAGCTATATTGGAGAATGATCTTTCTCTGTCGTTACCGATAACAAGTCCTGAATCTAAGCTTTCAATCTTTTCTACAAATCTAGCAAGCAATATTCACGGCAATAGAACTAGACCGAGAATTAACGCTTATAATTATAAAGTACTCAATTAGTACCTGCACCTAGTCAAAATCAATTAGAAATTCAAATTTTTAAATTTTAGGTAGTATTCATATAAAATATTATGTCGGATGAAATATCTAAACTTATAAATAATACGCTGAAAAGCCTAAGGTTTCTGGAATACGTGTCAACACCATAAACGTATCAATATAACAAACGTGCCGACGTCAAAAACGTGTCAACAAGTATCAAGAATCATTTTGTTTCAGTAAATAGCTTGAGTACAATTAATTAGTAAAACAGCTTTACAATAACTTATATATATATATATATATATAATTATATATATATAATTTTATATATATATATATATATATATATATATATATATATATATATATATATATATATATATATATATATATATATATATATATAACAAAATCATTAGTATTAAATAAACACAGTTAACCGGTACGAACAAGAAAATGTTATGCTTCAAAGAGGGCAAACAATTAAAATGTGTTATATACAATGTGCAACACGGTGTTAAAATAATTACCCCACAATCGAACAAATATAGATAAATATGCATCGGAATTATTATCTTACTACATCGAAATACCGTAACAAAAAATGTATGTTTAATATTAGCAGCTTAAAGCAATTGTATTTCTCTCATAGTAGTTTTAAAAGCTCTTTTAAAGTGCACGTGTTTTTTTAATATGTACAGTTAAATGTATATTGTTTTATGTATATGTTTTATATATATGATATTTAATATATTTGAGTAAAAGAGATAATAATAAGATTAAATTCTAATGGAATTTCTAGTGAATTTCTTAGTGGAATTTCTATTTTGACAGTGTAGTCAGGATTTGGTAGCCTGGTATTGAGAAGGTATAGATGGATAAATAAAAATCATAATAAAGTCAGTGTGCTTATCAGTAAGTCAGTGTACTAATAAGTAATAAGTGTATAAGTGTATTAGACTGAAGTAGAGGTAATAATCAGTATACATTCCTTTAACAAAATAACAATTAAGACAAAGGGATGTTTAGTCCAATGCACTTAAGACAAAAAAAATCAGTTTCTATAAGGGAAGTAACAGTTTAAAGAAGTGACACATCTGTTTTTATAAGGGAAGTAACAGTCTAAAGAAGTGAAGCTTTTGTTTTTATAAGGGATGTAACAGTCTAAAGAAGTGAAGCTTATGTTTTTATAAGGGATGCAACAGTCTAAAGAAGTGAAGCTTTTGTTTTTATGAGGGAAGTAACAGTCTAAAGAAGTACCAAACTTACCATCTTATTGATATATTTTCAAAGTACATTATTAGAAAATTATTGACTATCTACATTAACTAAATTAAGACTCTACTCTCTAGTGTATACTAAATTTTAAAAAAAATCAACCCTACAAATTATTACTTTATTAATAATATTATTACTTATTGGTTATTTGTAGATACTTATGTTGTTTAGGTTCCATGTGCAAAAGCTCCGAAAATATATTTTATTTACGATTGATACGAAATATAATGATTTTATATCTGTTTAGATGCGTAGAAAGTGATTCTTTTCGTAGTTGTATTCATTTCGCATGCACGTTCATAATTCTTCACCTTATTACACGATTAGCGTGTTTGTTTACATTTAACTAAACTAATTTGTATTTTTATTAGTCTAGTCTTAAGACTAGACTAATTTGCTTTATGCTTAATTTGAGTAACTGTTTTTTTCTGCATTTATTATTAAAATCCAACAATCGTAGATAAAGTACGGTACGCAGCTCGTGCGAAAACTGCATTTTGCTTTGCTCGTGTGGTTTTACTACCCTCGCTATCGCTCGGGTGCAAACTCCACACTCGCATGCAAAATGCTACTTTCCGCACTAGACGCGTAATTTACTATTTCGTAAAACACTCTACGACCAAATGTTTTGTTATAAAATACCTTCCTCACTTCAAGGATAGCAGAAAGGTTTCAATACAGTGTAGACAGCTACGATTGAACATGTTTGGGGAAAGGAACTTACTGTCAGTACGATTGGGGGAAAAAAAAGGAGGTAAAGGGGTTCTCTTAGCAAAGAATGTAAGGGACCTGCCGGTCTCGCATACAGGTGTCGGCAAAGCTACTAATAAATTGCATGGAGTTACTCCAATGTCTACGCCTCTTACCCCTTAAAGGCAATATAACTTTATTGTACCAGGGGCTTCGAAAGAAAACCTTTTTTTTCAGGACGCCGTCGGTAAGAAGGAAAAACGGACCAAAACACGGACACCCCTTATGGGTCATACCGACAAATTGTTTTCACTTACTGAAATCGATTTTTTTTTTTTTTTTTTTAAAAAAACCAATAAGATTCTTAGACAAACATAAGGGCGTTGAAATAGTAGAAAAAAAAACATATTTCTATTTAAAATGTGTAGGTTTTTTTTTCAGATTTCGTTTCTAAAGACCAATTCTGAATGACCAAATAAACGAATCGACAAAAAGTTAAAATATTCGACCGGGCGGTGTGTTTCATGTTAAAATGAATGACAAAAAATTAAAAAAAGAAAAGTTTAAAAGCTAGAATTTCGCACAAATTTGACTTGCACTTCATTCACATTTCGCAGGTGCTTAAAATCTTGTTAGCTTAATGTTTTTTTTAGGAAATTATTATTAAAAATTGTTTAAGTTCTCTGTTAAATTAACTAAATCAGTAAAAATCTTTAATTAAGTTTTCTTTTCTAGGACTTCAGAGGTATATTAAAAACTAACTACGTTTTTTTGCCATATTTCGTCCCTTCTTTGAAAAATTATCAAGTCTGATTTTTTTTTAATTTTAGATTATAAAAAAATCTTTTACAATTATATTTAATATACACATTTATCAAACATAACAATTTATAAATAAAATTGTCAAATTAGATAAATGTATATACTAAATATAATTGTGAATGTTTTTTGTCTAATATAAAATTTAAAAAAAATTCAGGCTTGATTATGTCCCAAAGAAGAGACGAAATATCGCAAAAAAACGTAGTAGGTTTTTATTATATTCCTGAAACCCTAAAAAAGAAAACGTAATTGAAAAATAAAGAAGACTGCAACAAAAATGGAGTAAAAATCTTCTTATTTTAAAATTAACTGCCAGATTATTTCACTATAAGTACATAGATCAACTCATTTTAAATGTTTCATACTGTCAAGCAATATAAAACATGTTTTTGTAGTCATAGTTTCTAATATAGGTAGATAAGATGCAATTATTTTGATTAATTTGTGGATCCTTTTAGGGAAATAAAAAATCATGATAGACTACGTGGCAACGTTTCGGCACTACCTGCCATATTCAAGTCTTCTTAAAGCTATTGTAAGAATCATTATAATTATGGATAAAAAATTAAATATTTGAAACAACACATGGTTTCATCGTAACGTGATAAATAAGATCGGAATTTTTCTCATAAGTAATTCTTAATCTATTCTTTGTATGAAAGAAAGCATAACTAAATATCAACAAAAATAACGAAATTACTAGTTAAACGGGGTTAAAAATAACAATAAATATTATAAAACATAAATCTGTTAATTAATTTTATCATAGCTATTATCATAATATAATTTTTAACATAATATGACTTTTGATCTATTTAATTTAATTTTTATTTTCTCTCTCTCTCTGGCCTTTGTTTCTTTATTGATTTCCTTTTTAATGATTATTTTATCTATTAATTAATTTATACCTTTATTTCTTGTAACAATGAATTAGAAATTTAAAGAGATTAAATAAAATAGGTATATGTGACTAGGAAGAGCCGGAGACGGCCATTTCTACTTTCCTCTCCTATAGCTTCAACCTAGATTATTATTTAATATACAAAATGAAATCAGGCTAACAGTAATAACAAAATAAAAGTATGAAACCTGATAAAAAAAAAATAAAAAAAATTATTGACGGCAACAATAAACTACAATAATTGGATTTCTGCTGTCAAAAAAAAAGTTTCAAAAACTAATAAAATAAATTATGTTAAATTATATAAATAAATGATAACAAAAAATTGAACTGTTATTTAATAAAAAAAAAAAACCTAAACAATTTTTTTTCAAGCAAAAAATGTATAATAATATTACAGACACAGGCAGTTATCAAAAAAAGGCAGTTATTTAAAACGTTATTATGTACTTAAAACTTAAAAAAAGCTGTCTTAAAACAATTATTAGACAATTAATGGCTTAGCAATATGATAATGTAGTTAGTAGGTGAACCAATAAATAAGTTTATATTAGGTGTGGTAATCGGTTACTTTAAACATTCGCTCAATGTGGTTAATGGGAAGCATGTCCCGCCTTATCGACAATTATATTGGTTAAAAGCAAAAGCCTAGTTTGCTAACCACACATATCCCCATGTATTATTTTTTAATATTATAACAATTCATTAATTTTTTTATTATTTAAGTTGGAGAAATTGTAAATAAACTTTTAAATAGTTGGGGGAAAACTGTTAAATAGCAGGGTCACTCAAGCCTAAATACCAATAAATTATTTCATGTATCCGGCTCTAAATATAAATATATATATATATATATATATATATATATATATATATATATATATATATATATATATATATATATATGCCACGCAAGCGTGACACATAGGAACTGTTCCAACATCAGATATTACGTCATTAAGATGTTGGAACAGTTCCAATGTGTCACATCCCTTGGTGTCTCTCACAAATTGTGTAGATAATTGTAATATTGCAATTGTGCAAACACGGTATTAAATTGCTTATAATATATAAATATGCATCCGAATTATTATCTTACTAAATCGAAATACCGTAACAAAATATACATATGCGAACGCATATGTACGTTAAATTGCATGTTGAAATAGGCTTTGTGCCGATTTGAGAATTACAGTGAACTACTATTATACAATATATATAAATAAACACGTATTAAAAATAGAATATTTTATAATGGTATATATATATATCACACACACATATATATACCAAATGAGGATATCCCTAACGTCGAAACTTGCTTGATCTGGAGATCACTGGACTGGTCCCAGTGGGAGCATGAAGTTCGAACCTTCATTCTTTCAACTTGGAAACTTCATTCTCTCATGTATAGACTCTATGAGTGCTACGAGAGACTCTGCTGATGAAGGCGTTTTTTTATTTTTTAGGAAATATTAGTTTACCAAAATACTGTCGGCTCCAGAGAATGGGATTACAGAGGAAAGCGATAGTAGTGGGGGGGGGGGATTGATAAGTAAAATAAAGTTAGATAACCTAGAGGCAAGGGTACTACCATATCTTAGCCACTGATAACGAGTTAGAAAGGGTTCGATAGACTTGTATGCGTAGAGTGGTCCTCTGTAACAGCATGTAACATAAGATTCAATTAGATAGTACATTATCAAACATAATGTTTATCGAACAAATAATCAAGTTAAAAATGTACCATATAAAAATGTACCAGTAAGAGCATTTAAATTCGGGTTTAAAATCTCGCTCATGTTTTATTAACGAAAATTAAATACATTTAAAGAAGTAATCGATTTTGTAGAACTAAAATGGAAGAACTGATGAACGGTTTGTGCCTGCCACAAAATCCGCAGTAGCTGAACAGTTCTTTGCCACAAAAATACGAGTTTAAGTAACTGTATGTGTAAATTTGAGCTAAAGACTGAATCCTTTGACAAATTGGACAAGTCATCAATGCTACTATTAAATTCAAACCGATTTAATAGGCGTATATCTGTCTGTATTACTTATGGAAATTGATGATAGCTGATGATTGGTTGATTTGACATTTTGTGGTGCCACTTCATAATTATGACTACATGGGTTAATAGAAAAAGTAATACAACAACGTTATAACCACGATTTTATATTAAAATAATTTTTACACAATCGACATCTCGAAATGTCGAAACACGTATGTTAATCTATTATTGTGGTGACAATGTTGTCTTACTTTCTATCAAGCCATCTAGTCATAGAGATAGCTATAGTATGAGACAAACCCCTTTTATAAGTAGTTTTGGAATTGGTTTTTTATCATTAATAAATGCGTCTTATCGATATTTGGCTAAGCAATTTCGCTCATTTATCAATTATATCAGTTTAAAATCTTTTTTGGAGTATTTCATTTTTTTAGTGCGCTAATGGTATGTAAAACTGTATGTTACTGTAATTAAATATAAGGCCAATATTATTTTTCAAAAAGGAAAAGAGGTAAATGTGATTTTAGAGAAATGATGGGGTTTTTGAGAGAATGAGGGGTTATTAGAGAGAAAGATGGGAATGTATGCGATGAAACAATGTGGATCGACCACCGCCGGCGATGTTGCATTTTCTGAGCTTCTTCCATTTTCTAGAATTGGCATATATTACGATAAAACTGTCTTAAACGTATAAGTTAATTGGAAATGTCAGTTGATTCATAAATACTGAAATGGCATAACGAAGAAATGAATAGAAGCATTTAAAAATTTAAAGAACTGAGGAAGTGAAGAATTAATTTAGCAAATACCTGAGTTTTCTTGGAAACAACAAGGGAATAAAGATAAATATTTAAGGGTAGGTATAAAACATTCCATTTTTTAAAAAAAATATCAGGCTAAAATATTATAATACCTATTATAGAAATAGAAAAAAATAGGAAATTTGGATTAGGGTTTTAGTTAATCGGACTAACGGGTATGATTTTCTGGAATATAATGGAAAAAAATGTCTAACGGTAAACAAGTCGACCCTTAGACTACCTGATACTTAAGATGTAGTCATCAACATTCGACAAATAAGCGTCAACATGTTGAATTTATGACTCGAAAGGGTGTATTATGTTTCTACATGAACATTACCTAGATCATACAAAACAGTTCATAAAAACTATATGGTCCCTCATATCTGCAAACATGAACACCCACAACATGTAAACTAATAAACTAACTCCATACAGTGTAAGAGGAAAAATAATACTTGTTTATTACACTGCAATAATAAACAGTAGTCATTTGTTGAATAGACTTCAATTGAGAAAATAACCATGTATAATGTGACACAATGTCTGTTTAACAAAGGTAATTTAAGGATTTAGCCAAGCCAATAAAACTACAATGCAGTACAAAACTACATTGTTACTTATTTCATATATTTATATTAATATTTTTTTTTGTCAATACACAACATAATTATATTTCTTGTCACAACTAAAATTGACAGCTGACATGAAAAATTAAATTTGCTTGTTAACATTACATGTACCAACTATACAAAATAAATAGAAGAAGAATTTTTACTCCTTAACCAAGGCTATGGTTTTGTGACAGCACATACAGATCAAAGATTAAAAATATATATAGATTTCACCGATAATACACTTGCTAACAGAACATCAGTAAGTTTTACTCCAGCAACCAGATGGTTTCTTTCTACAATTATAGTAAAAATAGCACCCTACATAATTGGCTGATAAACATAGATTCAATATCGAAGATCCATAGACGAAGAATAACTGTCTAATACTGTGCTCTTCACCCCTTTACCAAAAAACACCCCTTTACCAAAATACTGTAGTTAATGAGAATTATCCCTTAATTAAAGGGACAAGACTTTAGGGTTCACAAATTACTGGACGTTGCCTTTCTTCGGAATATCTAGCACTGATGTTACGAACTATAACCGAAGACCACTTTACGCACTATTCTTAAAGCAGTCAGACTAACGTACAACTATTCTTAAAGCAGTCAGACTAACGTACAACTATTCTTAAAGCAGTCAGACTAACGTACAACTATTCTTAAAGCAGTCAGACTAACGTACAACTATTCTTAAAGCAGTCAGACTAACGTACAACTATTCTTAAAGCAGTCAGACTAACGTACAAAAAACAATAGTTAAATATCGCTAGAATAAAACACAATCTTCAAAACAAAATATCGATCAATTCAGCCAAATTTCACTTTTTTGAACAAAAACATCTTTATCGATGTGCTCTTTAACATAACACATTATACAAGCATTACGGTCAAATAATTTTATTTTGTGTCAA
Organism: Gerris lacustris; assembly: GCA_951217055.1. Lineage (NCBI taxonomy): Eukaryota > Metazoa > Arthropoda > Insecta > Hemiptera > Gerridae > Gerris > Gerris lacustris. The sequence goes on along the minus strand of OX578285.1, from coordinate 37,227,677 downwards.
GCTAAAATGCCATCTAAGATTTAGGTATCTACATCTAAGCTAATCTATGTAGGCGATGTCCCTATAACATATTTATTGATAAATAAGAAAAAAATCTACAAAATCAATAAAAACATACAATTTGTTATATGTTGAGTGTCAAATATTTATCATTTAAAAAGAAAAACGAAACAACAATAAAATGAGCTCTTACAACCATTGTAATTGTCCGATATCAGAATTTTTTTCATGATAAAAAGTGGCCATAAGATTTACGAGGTATTACAATTTATCCACCTCATTATTGCGATAATGAGACAGGTATATCAATAGAAAATTATTATTTATAACTGCATTAAATCATTGAAGTATAAGATTGCTTTTTATCGGCTATCTTAAACTTTTAACAAAGAGGGTAGTTCAGATTGTACAATCTCATAAATATCTATAGGTATATAGTGAATTGAAGAGGAATTATGAATTAGGAGGATATTATGAAAGTAAGTATTCTGCTAAAAAATATACTGAAGATAAAACATTCTGCTTTCATATTTTGTTTCTCTATTGGTGGTTTAGACTATATGCGGTCGACAAAATCAACCTGAGTCCTGCTGTAGTGTTTTGAGATTACATCCGAATCTAATATAATAACTTGGGACTTTAGATTCGATCCCTGGAAAAGCAAATTAGGAAGGCCAAGTTCATAGAATTTTCCTTTTCCTGCAAATGATACAAGCCCTAGGCTAAACCCCATTGCTGATTTTCTTATAAAAACTAACTTTGTTGCACAAAAGCCCGAAAGAATTAGGTCCTAAAGGGCGTATAGAACTATATATTTAAAATTATATGGTACGGGATTAGTGTGTCATATCCTCACCTGCATAAACCTTACAACTGTCGTATGATATAAACGCTATCTAAAATAGCGGGTTATATAGTAAAAATATAATTCTAAAAATCGGGAATTGTAAGAGATTGTCGCTTATCACATTAATGAACAGTTATAAATTTGTAGGGCAACGTTAATTAGTACAGCTGTTAGAATAGGAAAAGCTGTAAAAAATTAAATAAAGGTGTTTCGGATATAGGCATTTCATGATGGATGTTTTAAGATGATAATATGCTGCTTTAACGTAAATGTAATAATAAAAAGGATTTTTGTTGTATATAATTTCAAGATGGTATTTGAAAATAGGACTAACCTGGATTGGTTTGAGTTTGGTAGGAAGGTTTTTTCATCCAATCATAAGGAACGGTTGAATGTTCGGAAGGCTGCTGAGACGGCCAGACCAGGGGCGGCTGGTACATCTGAGGAGGAGTCGGAGGCTGAGGTTCTTGCCATACAGGCTGTTCTTCGTGCATACAAGACGTCACGTAGTCCGTGTATGCCGGTGGCCAACCACCACTCGGGCTAGGGTACACGTTGTACTGTTGATAGTACATCTTTAACTAGTACATGACAGCACCCACACCGGAGACGGCAGACCGCTTCAAGCCCCGCCCCCTGGTAGGCGTGGTCTTCTCCCCTCCACCGACTTGCGACGCATCCCTTGTTTTCGACACCCAACCCCTCCGCTTTTCCTCGTACCTGTTTATCCGTTCGATTTTATCCTTGGAAATTAATGCTTGGAATAATTTCGGGAGCAGAGCCATTCTCCACGGATTAACCCTGCTTTAATAAGAAGGGTGGTCTATTTATTTGTTTGGGGGATATAAAACGCGTATTCCTGCTCTTCTAAACCTTTATAACTTTTATATATTTCAAAAAGTAATAATAATAATTATTAATTAATGGATTAGTCTAATCAATAAGAAAACTGAGTACTACTAAAACACTATAATAAAAAATATGAATATATCAACATTAATCATTAAGCCATTAGTGTACATATAATTATGATTGTAGAGGGAAAAACAATATTTCCAATAAAGTAGTGAATTACCCTTTTATAAATATAAATTTTCAGTAAGTATGCCGTCTGCTCCAGGTCTTAAGGGTATAAATAAAAAAGACCAGTCATGCACCATGACTTAATGAGCGAATTATCAAAGAAATCTGCGTATTATGATAATACGCATATAGTATGGCTTATGATAAGATAGGAAAATTTTGGTTTAGAATTTGGATGGGTGGAAAAAATTGGTACACAGGGTTACGAGGTATACAAAAGTCAAAATAGTATTTACCCTTCAAGATGCATGTCGTTGGAAAGCTCTTTAAGAGAACAGTAATTGTTGTTTTGTACACTTTTGTCATATTTTCATATTAGAGGGGGTGGTAAAATGGAAAATACACGTTTTTATGCTATTTTTGACCCTAAATTGTCAAAATTTGACCCCTAAATGAATTCCAAAAATTCTGGCCGTGAGATATCGTCTGGAGTGACACATACATATATATACATAAAAAAAGTGTTAAATTTCTGGTTCTACACGCCTAAAAAGGATGGAAGTCAACAGACGCTACAAACTCCTTCTACGACTGCTAGGCACTCGCTCAAAACTTCCTCTCCACCACAAATATATAACACAATTCTAAAACCCTCCTGGGCCTATGGAATAGAACTCTGGGGCTCCACCAAACCATCGAACATCCGTCGCTTACAATCTCTACAGTCAAAAATTCTCAGGAAACTTTCTCATCTACCATTCTACGTACCAAATATTGTAATTCATAAAGATCTTAATGTTCCTTTTATTAGAAACCTGGCCATAGAACGATATAAAAACTTTCACACCAAATTAGCCTTGCACCCAAATCCAAATGTCCAATCCCTTTCCTCACTTACTATCCCAACCGCTCCTTGCCGGAGACTAAAAAGAGAATGGCCTAGGGACCTTCTAAACATTGTAACCTAACAACACAGTCTATATGTAATAATAAATAAAAAATATGCATGAATATAATAAAACATGTTACGGAGTGCCACCATTGGGTGACCACCCGAATCAAGTCAATGCCATGATGTTAATATAAATTGTAATTCATTATCAAAACTTCTTGTTACATAATGCATGTAGTTGAAGTTATGACAATAAAGAAACTCAAAGAAAAAAAGAAAAAAAATCTGGAATCGATTAAGAATGGTCTAAAACGGATTTCCATGGAGGAAATTTTCAACAATTCGCATTAAAAAAATGTTGTAACCATTGCAATAGCTTAATTATTACTTGGGCCATTATGAAGCTTAATAATATTTTATGACATCAAAAAATGCAGTTTGATTAGATAACTCATAAGAAATAGACAATTTTCTCTTCGAGAAAGTTTTTTAAAGATTTGTAACGTTTATGACAAGGAAACGGATAAGTTTAGTGACTATGCTAGTACCGTGGAGTTTATGAATATTTTAGGAGTATTCAAAATTTAAGTAGGAGTTTTTTTGGATGGCATAAAATATTATTAAGCTTGATGATGGCCCAAGTGGGGCTGAAATATCACATGTAGATATAAAAACTTAGTTTTTATTTATACCCTTAATACCTGGAGCAGACGCGCATACTTACTGAAAATAAATATTTCCAATATAATAAACAATTAGCCTCTCTACAACATAATACGCAATGTTTTAAATATTTAATGAAACCTTGTTAATTCAGATTCTACATACATTTAATTTACATTAAAATTAAAGATTTTTACGAAGTACATACTTTTATGAAAAAAAGTGTAATACCTACGAACATTACAGATATACAAATGTTTCCTTTTCTATATTAATTTTTGCATTAAAATTATACAAAATTGTATCAGTTTTACCTTCTTGGAGAATCGAACATAATTTAGTAACAACCATCTTTAATGACATTGACAATTTTAATTTCTTGGATAGTTTAAACCTTATTTATGAGTAGTATAAAATTAATTACAAGTAAATTAAAGCAAACTGTTTAAAATTCACTTATAAGTTAAACTTTATCTCTTTTTTAATATTATTTTTAGGAATTAGCCTCAAGTTGTTTTCGAGCCGGTTGAAGTTCAGCTGTTAAATATGATTTACTTTTAAAAATATTTTGCTTTTTTCTCTATTTAAATGGTTTTGACAAAGTTCAAGAGTTATTAATTATTACTTATCAATTTTAACTTACATTTTATTATTTTTTTGTGTCCTTACCTATTTTTCCTATTAAGTACCTACCTGGATAAAAAACAAATTGTTAAACTTAATGCTATTTATTTTTTCTAACCCAAGCAACCTAATGTAACTGAAGTTCTTGAAATCATATTACTTGAATCTAAAATGTATAAAAATTTATTAATAATTATTCTAAAATAAATTAAAGACATTTGGAACGTCAATAAATAATTTCTAACTCTCAACACGCAAGTTCCTTTGCCAATATAACTGTAACCTGTAACAACTTGCCCCAATACCTGTGACAATCTACCCCCATTGTGGGGTAGGTTGTTACAATTTACATTATCTCAGATTAGTCCCTGCGACAAGAGACGTGAATATAAAGAGCCGAAAAAAAGATAATTGAGGTAGCCAAGAGTTGGTTTTAAAGAACTAATAGTAAATTTCTTTCATAAAACTTATGGCATGGCCTAATAAAAATAAATAATAAAAAGTGTAACAACCAGCCCCGGTCTCCCCTATATCTATGAATAATACATGCAAGAGGAAAATATATCTTAAATGGCAGGAAAGGTTCTAACGTGTGCTTCGAATGCAACAAACTTGCTGGATGACGAATGAATGTATGCATGCAAATTTGTTGTATGAGCTATTAAATACATTATTGGATTTGCCAAATCAAATGAAGCATTGTACATTAGACCTTGAACCTCGACTCTATCTTATAATAATACAATTATTGTTCATAATAAAGGTAAACAAGTGAAGGTAGTATATAACCTCTATTTTACTGGTACAATTAATAAGTTGGTTGCAGTTTAATTGTTCGTAATGAAGGTAAACAAGTAAAGGTAGTAAATAACGAACTCTATTTTACTGGTACAATTAATCAGTTTTGTCTACACAGTCAGTCTAAGGTAAAATAACTAAAGGTAAACGTCGTAAATAATTGACACTATTACAAGTTCAATTAATCAGACGAAACAGCCATTGTCAGTGTAATTATCAGTACACTGACGATATCGATATCGTCTTAGACTGATTGTGTAGACAAAACTGATTAATTGTACCAGTAAAATAGATTTTGTTATTTACTACCTTTACTTGTTAACCTTCATTATGAACAATTAAACTGCAAATTTCATAATGAAGGTTAACAAGTAAAGGTAGTAAATAACTAACTCTATTTTACTGGTAAAATTAATCAGTTTTGTCTACACAGTCAGTCTAAGACGACGATATCGTCAGTGTACTGATAAGTACACTGACAATGGCTGTTTAGTCAGATTAATTGAACTTGTAATAGTGTCAATTATTTACGAAGTTTACCTTTATTATAAACAAAATACTTTAACACCTCATCCAATTCTATTAACTGTTGTTCATTTCTATTAAATTGTTTTATTGAAATGCAAATATCTCCAATTACAGTTCAATGTACACCTATACAATATGCCTACTAACAGACAGATTCAAACTATATTATTTACGATTTAACATTGATTTGTAATGTGTGCAACATTGTCAATATTGTTGTAATAATGTTTCTGTCATTTATGGTAAACTAATAAATGACAACCTCGGAACTTTTCCTCACTTCGAGCAACAGGACGAAGCAGCATCGGACGTGGTCAGTACTTGGATGGGTAACCGTTTTGAACTAACTGATTTTTTTATTTTCATTTATCAAAAAAAAAAAATGTATATATTATTTTTATTTCATTTATTTAATTATTTGAATTTTGGCGGTACTTTGACAGATGGAAACAAACTTTAACGTTTAACAAAATCATCGCACTAATTAATAATTATGTTCGCTTATAATTTCTAAACTAATACATAATTGGAATTTCATCGGTTTTTTTTTTTTACATGAGTTCCTTATTTTGTAGCGGTTCAAACGATATGGTATACGTCAAAAACGTATTTATACTTTTGGTATTATGAACCGTCAAAGTTTCAATATTAAAAAATCGATAACTTCAAAATATCAATATTATCAACTCGATCACCACTTTTCGATGTTTACGATTTTTTTTTAATGTTTGCTGACTCAGGAAACTGGGTCCAAGATGGCGGAAAATGTTGATTTTCCGGGCGGCACAACTAGAAGTAAGGACTGAAGTTTCAACTCTCTAGGTTAAATACTCTGGGTACGATAATAACACACATACCTACACACATAAAATGAATAATTTAGTTGAAATCCCAAAAAAAACAAATTTGGGTGAAAACAACACTTTTCCTACCTTAGGTGAGGACAAGTAATAAAGAAAATTAGATTTATTTATTATTAAAAAAACCTAAACACCAGTAGCAGCTTATGTTTTATCCAACTTATTTCGACTAATTTTGGCTAAGGTTCTAGCGGATGTGTATTCGGACGTACAATAGTTATTTATGTAACTAGGCAGCAAAATGGAATTTTACTGACGAGTAATTAGATTAGCCTCCGAGCCGAAGGCGAGGACAGGCTATCATAATTAACTGCCTCGGCTTCGCCTCGGCAGGCAATGAATAAACGAGGCAGAAATGTTTCCTTTGCTGCCTTGTTGCATACAATATTTTATCTACTTGCGGCAGAAAAATGAAGCTGCTAAAATTTTATCTCTTATTAAAATAACATAGTTAATAACTATATGTGTCATATTAATAAAGATAATAACATATGAATTAACTAAAATTAAAGTTCAAATAAGAAACTTGGGAATAATAACAATAAGTGAAAAGCAAACTCAATCTTTAACAACAAAATACAAAACACACGTTTATAACACACATAACTTCTGAATGAATAATGCACGCAATATAAAATATTTATTTATATTTTTACTAAAAAATAATAAAAGTGTTAAAGATATCTTATATTGCTTAAAAGAAAAGAAGTAACTAGGATACATCAAGAAAAGTAGCTAGTCTAATCTAGAATGACTTCAATAATAAAAATAATATGGATGTTTAATGTTTACATGACGCTACAGTATAGCCAGTGACTCTACTATTTTTTTAATTAAAGATCTACTAATCATTGAACTTATTTAACAGACTTAACAAATATAAACAAATTATTTTATTATTAAAATGTTTATTTATTAAATATTACTTATTTAACTATAATATATAATGTTATAAGACAGAGATAATAGTATAAACTGTTCTTGCCAAAATAAGAGGTTATGACACGCAGTGGTAAACACTGTTACTTTCTCTGCCTAGGCAGGGAAATATTTCCCTGCCTAGGCAGAGAAAGTATTTTCCTGACTGTTTTAACTACTTTCCTGCCTGTTTTTAATATTTTAATGACTAATCAGGGAAATAGTACTTTCCAGCCTAAAAACAGTTAAGTAATGTTTAATTTTGCTGCCGCGAGTAGATAAACAAATATCTTGAATGTTACAAGGTTGGACTGGGTGGTGTTATTTTGCCTGTCGTCAGTAACAGCAGAAGTACTTCCAACCAAGTTGATCGTATTCAAATCGTTTTGATTTTTCATGCGAGTTCTGACAATCATTTGTTGACATATGATATTGTTTACTGTTTTTTGGAGCTGATGAATCATTGATGTTATCATTGATCTAACCATTCATCTCATCATTGGTCTAACCATTCATCTCATCATTTATCTCCTCAATCGATGGATTATCTGGTGAAATCAACGTCACCGGAAAATTACGAGAAGACAATTCGCGAAGGCCTTCACATCAAATAAGATATAGTGTCATCATATTTCCTTTTTCAATTTTATTTACATATTTACTATTATTTATTCGAAGATATCTCGTCGACATAAAACATAATCACTACCACTTAAAGACTGATTTAACCACAATAATCGTCACTTATAACGATTTATTTTTTAATTTAATAATTCTTTCGACTGTTTTTAATGGCAATTATATTTGTACAATATTCATTTAGTACAATTGTCATTGAAAATAGTCGAATGACTGAAGCAATATAGTCCGATATAATATAAATTTATATTGTGGTTAAACCATAATATTATTATTTTTAATTAAACCACTTATTTCATTCAAGTGTGAATAGATTATCATTATTGTAATTGATGAGCAAACGAGAGTCATTATTTTGAATTATTTTTTTTTAAAAGTTATATTTTTAAAAAAATATAACTAATTTACTACTCCATAAACATAATTATATAGAAAATACTTGCATTATTGGAGACTTCAATCAAGAACAGACTCCAAAAATACCCTACTCCAATTATAGACTCCAAAAAAATTCAAACTACAGATTCAAACGTTGAAATGTTGATTTGTAAAAAAAGTAATAAATAAATAAATAAATAAATATTTTAATACCTTTTTATTATATCTTTTGTATTAAGTAACTTTTTCAATTTTAATTTCCCCGAAAATGTAAAAAAAATATATATAAATAAATAAAGCGGTAGTAAAGATGGGAGTCTATGCGTAAATGATTAGCAAATAGGTAAACAATTTGTACAAAGCTTCGTCTTTGAAGACAAATAGAATTCTTATCTTATCTGGAATTTAAGATGTAATAACAATATTATTGACTCAACTCCTTTTACTCTAGATCGGAGCATAGGGCCTTCGCGTATTAAACCTTCGGTCTCTGCTAATCACCAATATTTTGTGAATAATTTTTCACATTTAATACTTTGTCCAAAGTGTAAGTGTATAAATCTTTTTGTTTTCTAATCAAACCAACAGCTTTTCCCTGTTATTTTACTTGTAGTGTCGATGTCAAGTGCTTATCTTAGCTTTATACCACAGGATTTTTTCGTGATCGTAAACGTAGAACCTTACTTATTAATTTCGTTATTTCATTTCAAATTCAATAAATGCATACTGATAATGTACAGGGTGTCACAGGATAACTACTCTTAATTTTCAGAAGTGATAGAGGCCACTTAAATAAACAAATTTTTATTAATAAATTAGTGTCCAAGAAATTTCTAGGTGTCAAGATAAACTAGAAATTTTTGAAAACCATCTCAATTACAACAGGAAAGAATAGTTACTTAATAAATTGAAGCAGTTAGGTTAAGGAACAGTTTATTAGAAATATGCTCCAGTATGATGGATGCATCAAGCTTTACAAAAATTGTTCAAAGGTACGTCCACCATTTTTGATACACAAGTGACTACGTGTTATCGACTGCCGAATCCTTCGAAATAGCTGCGGACGTTCACGAATATCTTCAAACCCTTAAATAATGCTCTTCTTTTGTATTAACAGGTGTCTCATAAACCAGTGATTTTATATGACCCCAAATACTAAAATCAACTGCAGTCATATCTGGTAAACCTGCAGGCCAAGAAATTTGTCCCACTCTTCCGATCCATCCATTTTTAAATTGTGCATTTAGATCATTTAATAAAAAAATAAATAAATAAAAATAAAAAATAAAATAAATATTAAAATAAAAATAAATTAATTAATAAATAAAATATATATGTAGTTATGTGTAAGCATATATCAATTTTCATACTATTATGTAAATTTAAGAATATTGTCATTTTGACGCAATAAATGACATTCCAGTTCTAGATGATTTCGGTAATTTGATCCTAAGTGTGCTGGCATTATCATGCTGAAAAACCATATTCCTTCGAATATCAACTGGGACATTTTCAAGCAATTCTGGTAGAGTATGTTCCTGAAAAATCCTATATACACGTATTGTGTACCGCTGAGAAAGTCCTAGGGTGACAGCGAATTTACTTGCTTTCCTCCCTATAAACTAGGGTGGAAAGTTAATTTTTTCTCCCTTCTTAAGGAAAAAATATTACAAACTACATACTTAACTAAAATTAGATTGTAACAAGGTACTTGTAAAATGTAATTAGGTTTGTAAATTTAATATTAACATATTGAAAAAAAAAAAAATCTAATTGTTAAAAATGTAGCAATGAGTGATAATTTGTTAATTTTATAATCCTGAAGAAGCCCAAGTATTAGGGCAAAATGTAGCAATTCAGAATAAAAAAGTGTGTATCTTTTTTAAAAAAATAAACCCTAAAAAATGCCAACCTCTCAACAAAAAGGGTTCATACTATATTTGGCTTTTTTTTTTTTTTATATTTATCATAAACTGTTCTATACTTTGTCCTTGGTTAGTTTGAGTGATAATTTGTTAATTTTATAATCCTGAAGAAGCCCAAGTATTAGGGCGAAATGTAGCAATTCAGAATAAAAAAGTGTGTATCTTTTTTAAAAAAATAAACCCTAAAAAATGCCAACCTCTCAACAAAAAGGTTTCATACTATATTTAGGTTTTTTTTATTTTTATATTTATCATAAACTGTTCTATACTTTGTCCTTGGTTAGTTTGAGTGATAATTTGTTAATTTTATAAACCTGAAGAAGCCCAAGTATTAGGGCGAAATGTAGCAATTCAGAATAAAAAAGTGTTTATCTTTTTTAAAAAAATAAACCCTAAAAAATGCCAACCTCTCAACAAAAAGGGTTCATACTATATTTGGCTTTTTTTTTATAATTATCATAAACTGTTCTATACTTTGTCCTTGGTTAGTTTTATTTTTAACATTCTATGTCCTTGTCCTTGGCTTCTTTCAATTTTTTCGTTCTTCCTTTAAGAGTAATTCTTATTTCGGATTATACTTGTTTTGTCTCTCTTCTAAAACTTCGAACCACATATTGAGTTTTGACTGACTTCTAATTGGCAACTAAAGGGATCTAATTATGTTAACTAAATTTTAGTTAGTTTTAGGGGTTTAGGACTATAATTTGTACTGTATTAATAACATTCAAGGAAACCTAACATTTAGGGAACCTTCTTGTTGACATGTGTGACGATTGACATAACTGCGCATGTCAAACAAACTACTTTATTGTTAGAGGATAACGTAGTTTGTTATACTAAACTTCGAACCACATATTGAGTTCTCACATTATAAGAGTGAATTCAATTAGTTAATGCAAATAAAGATCTGGCTGACTTCTAATTGGCAACTAAAGTGGTTTAAATTAGTCAGTATTAAGATTTGTTCCAACCCCCCTATTTGTTCCGTCCTTTGTATTGTCTCGCGGTTGTTCAGGTATCGTTTAGGACAGGTTTTATAAGCATGCGCTAATATTGTCCTGTAATAAAATCATGTCAGGTTGGAACGGGTTTAGGACTATAATTAGCACCGTATTAAAAAATGCAAAGGAAACCTAAAATTTATAGGGAACCTTTTTGTTGACATGTGTGACGAATGACATAACTGCGCATGTTATACAAACCAGTTCTTGGTATTGTTAGAGGATTCCTGCGCGGGTTAAAACAGTGACATTTCTTTAGATTGTTACTCTCCTTATAAAAATATAAATAGAGGGGAGTAAGAATCTAAAGAAGGTGCACGGAATGTTCTTCTTTAGACTGTTACTCCCCATACAAAAACAGAAGTGTGATATTCCTTTGTCCCAAAGTACATTGGACTAAACATCCCTTTGTCTTAATAGTTATTTAGTAAAAGTCATTTATCATAGGGGAGTAACAATCTAAAGAAGTACCAAATCAGTTTGGAGGACGATGCGAAAAACATTTCCTAACAAGATTACATTAAAATCAGTAGCGTACACAGAAAATTTTTTCGGGGGGGGCCCAACCTAATTTAACTTATATGCGGGTTTAGCATACCCAATAATTTATAATAATTGTAATTTCTCCCCCTTTTCAACACTCTAATTTCAATTTCTAACCTCATATTTAATTAAATTAAAATCCTCACTATGTGATGTGATCGTTCTAAAGAACGATTATGTCTCCGATTCCAATAATTCCAAGACAGAAATCTGTTCCAGTTATCAGACACTTTTGATCCCGTTTCTGGCTGTTAGTCTGTCTCTCATTGCGAACATTTCTTAAAAACTACTCTTTCGATTTTAATGAAATTCGGATGGCAGTTAATTAGCATATAAAAATCAGATGAGTACTTTTGAAGATATAGGTGTAAATAAATGTATGTCTGTGCGAATGTGGAAGAGAAATAAATAGGTGCAGAAGATTGAAACTTATACGGGATCAGCAATGTTATAACCTGGCTAATTATGACCTACCATCAAAATTTCAATAAAATTGGACGAATAGCTTTTAAGATATTTTGGTTCGCAAAAATTGAAGGACAGGCGGACACGGGACCCAAACTGTACCCTGATGTTGAACAGATTTCTGTCTCGGAATTTTTGAAATCGGAGACATAAAAATTGTTCGTTCATCAGAACTGTCACATATCTTCCGTTTCCTTTGGTTAGCTCGGAAGCAAAACGTGATCCATACTGCAAAAGCAAACGTGGATTTGGAGCACATACGAATTTCAAATTTTTATCTAGAAGAGAATCCTTCTCTAAGAAAATTAAATACCTATTGCAAAACAAAAGAATCATTCGCTCATTCGCTGGGTAATTACATGGGACATTTAACATCAAATGTTTTCTGAACGCTTTTTGAGTTTTTAGATTTAAATTTACTATTACTATGTAATATGAATCAGTTTTTTCACAAAATGATAAACCGATTTATTTATATTGCCTCTGTTTTCCCACTACATGTCGACGAATACTAGTCCGACCTGAGTCAGCAAGAGGGGAATGCCGCATAGACAAGAGGACCCACGTAGCGTTCTAAACACAATTCTGGTCCAAAACAAAAATTTGCTACTGAAATCCACAACCATCATTTTCCCGTTTAAGCCAGTCTAGTGTGCATATTTTAATTCTATTAATTTAATCCCATCGGCAAAAGTTCGAGTTGACTCGGGCCTCATTTAATTTAATGTGCTTAACACCTAGGCCGAGCCGGCAATCGGGTCTATTATTGAACGCATCCCAATTTATTTTTATGCATAATTTCCATCGACAAAATCGGGCCTACTAGCAATCAGGCCGATTCATTGTACTCATCCTAATCAATTCAATGCACTTAATTCTATAGCAACAAATCCGGGCCTAGCTGTCAATCGGAGCAGTCTATTTTTACGAATCCAAATTCATTTCATTGCATTAAGATTCGTAATTAATTGAAGCTGTTCTATAATGCAACCTATGCTATTGAACTGGACTAAAACCACAAAAAAATCATTGAATTCAATTGACTAAAAATCGGGCCCAGCCGAAATCGGGTCGATCAAGTTTAATGTTTTTAGTTCCACTGGCAAAAATCAAGGCCTAATCGGCAAATGAGCCGATTTATTTCATGCATCCTAATTTAATTTAATGAATCTAATTCCAACGAAAAAAATCCGGGCCCAGGCGACTGTCGGGCCGGTATAGTGTTATTTAATTCCATCGGCAAAATCCGGGCCCAGCCGACAGTCGGGCCGGTATAGTGTTTAATAAATTTAATTCCATCGGCAAAATCCGGGCCCAGCCGACTGTCGGGCCGGTATAGTGTTTAATAAATTTAATTCCATCGGCAAAATCCGGGCCCAGCCGACAGTCGGGCCGGTATAGTGTTTAATAAATTTAATTCCATCGGCAAAATCCGGGCCCAGCCGAAGTCGGGCCGGTATAGTGTTTAATAAATTTAATTTCATCGGCAAAATCCGGGCCCAGCCGACAGTCGGGCCGGTGTAGTGTTTATTAAATTTAATTCCATCGGCAAAATCCGGGCCCAGCCGACAGTCGTCGGGCCGGTATAGTGTTTAATTAATTTAATTCCATCGGCAAAATCCGGGCCCAGCCGACAGTCGGGCCGGTATAGTGTTGAATGAATTTAATGCTATCAGCAAATCCGGGCCGAGCTTATTTGGGGTGATTAAGTGTATACACACCATAAGATAATACTTAATTAATTCCTTTTATTGGAAAATATTTACAGCCAATTCGAATGCATCTGTCATTACTGTGTTTTTTTGGTTTTAAGTGTATGGCGGGTCTTAGGTATGTAATCATTTCGGGGGGGGCCAGGGCCCCTTGGGCCCCCCCCTGTGTACGCCACTGATTAAAATGTTCTCATGTGTATTTTTAAGCTTTTAAGTCTTGCCTTAATTAATGGAGACGTAAGACAGCAAAAATTGACTGCATAAGTATGACTTAATTGGTTTACCCCGGAAAATATGAAAGTCTAACTGGACCATCGGATTAACTTAATTTCACAGTAGAGAAAGCTTAAAGCACTTAACAAAATACTGTCACGTGTAAAAGAGAATAGTAAACAGGATTTCCCATCTAAATAATAGGACCTAGTACAAAGTCTATTTCAAACAATATATTATCACAACTTTTACCAATATTTTCATTTAATAATTTTGGAAAATTGGTAAAACAAAAGAACCTTGTAAACTTCTATACATTTTTAGACAACCACCAATTTCATTCAAGTAATTAAGACAACAGTTTTGCCTTCCTGCAGTACCAACATAAAACTAAATAAATTAAAACTACATATAACTCAATTTAAAAAGCATGTTAAGAAATGTTTAATAACCTGTTGTTATTATCATGTATCTGACTTGTGGTGTTGTTATATTTATGTTATTTTATTGTTTAATACCTACCTTAATATGTTAAGACATGTAACTGTTAATTGTTTTCTTTTTATTTGAGAATTTATAACGTATTATGTCTGACTTTAATTGGTTACTTAATAAAGAATATTTTTATTATAATGTATGGCCCCTCTTCATCCGTCGTTGTATTAAATAAAACGAGGCCCCGATTTAAGGTACCTTGCGCCCTGGATACATTTTTTATAGGCGCCCCTATTTTTAGCCCTGTTTACTTAATTGCTTAGGCTTTATGGACCCACCTACCTGATGCTTACGTGTTTAGAACTTAAAACCCGGAAGGTTTTTGTTTCTAACCCCGGGTGTAAAAAAAATGTATCTCAACGTCTATACAATATAAATAAGTAAAAATTATGTGTATTCATTTATGTGTGGAACATAATGATATCCAATAAGTGCATTAAGTGTTCGCTAAAGACAGTTTAATTATACCCAAGTGAGTTTCACAAATAGTTAAAAATTATGAACAAAAGAGATTGTACGACCTAAAAGTTTTAATCCGTGTGTGCTGTTTCTTAATTGGCAAAAAACCTTGGGAATATTATTCCATGTATTACTTATGCATGTATATATTCTCTTTGGAGTTTTACCGAAAATACAATTTTTTTTTTTCACTTCATTACGGAAGAGAAAGAAAATATATACTACGTTAATAATAACCCAGCCTTATATATGACCAATCTACACTATAATATAAGGTCTCTTAAAATATTAAATATAACATTTAATTTATTTAGGTCAGTGGCGTAACTATGGGCCCGCGAGGGCCTGCATTGCGGGGGGCCCCAAATCCAGACATAACTAAAATTACTATTTTTGTACCGACGTCGAGGGGGCCCCTAATTCTGTTTTTTTTTTTTTTTTTTTTTTTGCTCATCGATTTTCTTTGGCGAGGGGCCCCCAAAATTTTCTTGCGGGAGGGCCCCCAATGGTTTAGCTACGCCACTGATTTAGGTCACCTATATTAAATGAAAAATTTGAGGTATTCCAGGCCTTGAAAATGTTTAGGGTAAATAATGCTTAGATTAACGGTTCTTACCCAGACGTTAATCCTCTAGCCTCTAACTTTAAACCTTTACATGCATTCCCTTTCAGCTTATCTTATGTATAATTCTATATTTTGAACCTTAGGGCATGAGGTATATCCAATGTTACATGCGGAATTTTTATTATTTTTTATACATAGTTAACATGACACTTAGTCAGGATACAAGGACTTCATACTTGATGTATCGAATTTAAGAAATAATAATTCTACATCAGCAGGTTATGTTGGTTATTTCTTCTGAGCTTTCGTAAAGCTTGGTATGATAATACCTGCTTGGAAGACTTAAGTTCTGAAATAATGTAGAAGAGAAAGAGAGGATGCATTCCAGGATATGTGATCAGGATTACGATATTGTCAACACCTTCGTCCATCCAGTAACAGGAATATATACGCAAGGCGAAAAGATTGAAGAAGTAACAAGAAGAATTGCTGACGGTTATCATAAGTACAGATAGATGTAATTTACCTCTCACAACTATTCTGAAGAATAATAACGTCATAGTGAAGGTTGATAAGAAAAGAAAACACTTTTACTTGTTCAATAATTTTATTGTCAAACCATAAATATATTTTGACTTACATACCGGTTTCGACTTATTCAGTCATCGTCAGTGTAATCTGATTACACTGACGATGACTGAATAAGTCGAAACCGGTATGTAAGTCAAAATATATTTATGGTTTGACAATAAAATTATTGAACAAGTAAAAGTGTTTTCTTTTCTTATCAACCTTCACTATGAGTAAATACCATAAAATTTCAATCAATACTACTAACTTCAATAATAACGTCTCTTGGACAACGAAGGTAAGATATACATGACCCTAATAAAACCTGTTGTCGGTTGTAACAATTTGAATGCGAAACATGGTTTGACTGAGAACACAGTTCTCCTAGATAGGTTTGAGAATGAGGAGAATTTATGGAGCTGTCCAAATAACTCAAGAGCACTGGAGAATCTGGTGAAATACGGAACTCTATGCTGATCTCAACAATATAGATGCAAAACATGGTTTGACTGAAAACTTGACAGTCCTCTTAGATAGGTTTGGGAGAAAAGTACTGAGGAGAATTTATGGAGCTGTGCAAATACATCAGGAGCACTGGAGACTCTGAAGAAATGAAGAACTCTATGCCGATCTCTCTCAGACAGCGTAGACATTCAGGTTTGGGAGAAAAGTACTGAGGAGAATTTATGGAGCTGTGCAAATACATCAGGAGCACTGGAGACTCTGAAGAAATGAAGAACTCTGTGCCGATCTCTCTCAGACAGCGTAGACATTCAGGTTTGGGAGAAAAGTACTGAGGAGAATTTATGGAGCTGTGCAAATACATCAGGAGCACTGGAGATTCTGAAGAAATGAAGAACTCTATGCCGATCTCTCTCAGACAACGTAGACATTCAACACCATCTCGCTTCTCATTATAGAGATAATAAAAAGGAACAAATCAACAGGCTTTCTGTAATTAGGGGTAAAATGAATAAATACGTTATTTATATTCAATTAAATAATTAGAATGGTCAAATCTGGAATTAGAATCTGGTCGGTTTGGAATTATCTTATTGTTATTTTGGTTTAGCATCAAAAGGACGATTTAAGATGTATTTCATTTTTTAGGGTTAGAAGGCAAAAATAAATACCCTTATATCTTCCTGGGCTTTTCTGTGTGTCTGTGACGCACCTGATCTTTCTTTTTGTTTCACCAAAAACGTTATATTTTATCAGTTTTATATATATAAAACTTACAGCCTTTAGAAAATATTTGAGTCGTCCCTTCTTGGTTCACGTTGCATATTATAGAAAGACCAAAAGCAATAGGCGAAAATTCAGACTACTTTTGTTGATCATAATCAGTTACTTCTCTAATAATTTTAGATGTGAGGACAGAATTACACTGGAGAAAATTACAACGGAGTATAATTCCACAGAAAAAATAACACATATAATTAAATAAATTTTAAAGCAAGCGGATAAATATTAAACAATAAGGTTTTGTCTTCTAGCGTAGAGGGTGGGGAGAGAATCAGCCAGCCCAGGCCTTGTTCCACACATTCGCATAGACCAAGAAGCTTATATTTCTCGCGTAATCCTCATCTGACTCAGAGAATATGTGATTAAGTGGAATTTGATCTTAAAACAAGCACATAAATGTCTATCTTGGAATAAAAGTATACCATTTATTTGACCAGGGGTGTGACAAATATGTGTGCCAAGTGTCATCCACATATCATAAAGAATAAAAGAGTCAATAAAGAACACATACACATTTAATTTTACACATAACATTACAAATTTAAATTTCAAAAATTAACAAATGTATGTTGTCATGGAGTAGCTTGGGAAAAAAATTATATCTTGACTTAACTTAATTGTTATTAATCTTTTACCTACGACTTTCTCTTGTGGAGAAGAAAAATTCATTATAGAATTCCAGTGCTAAACAGCTTATTGTAAGTTTAAACTACGTTATTTAATTTGTGTTGTTATTAGTAATTACTCTATATAATTCTGTACTTTATGTTACTTGGAATTAAGACCTTATTGTTCATTAATTGTCAATGTTGGTTATTACAGCAATAAAGCAATGACTGAAGATGACCTTATAAAGGAGGGTCGAAACGTCTCGTTAAAAATGGTATAAATAGTATTTATTTATTTTTTCACACCTAAATCCATCACTCATAACCATCAATATTCAATCTAAAAAGGTGTCAATCCCAACGTATCCTATAATTTTTATCTTCATCAATAATCAATTATATTTCATATACGCGTGGATTATATTTCCGATTAATTCTATCTTCTCTGCTCGTAAATAAGGCGGTCGCCGAAATATATATGATAAATTATGAACAGCATTTTTTTTTTTTTTTTTTTTTTTTTTTTTTGAAGGGGGAAATGCTGCATTGCACCTTCAGAGAACTTACGGTAGTCCCCTGGTGTGTGAGACTCTTACTCACTAAAACCTCCCTCCCATTCAGGCCTTGAAGTCCACTCCGGAACCGCTTTCACATTACTTCAGAGAAATGAACAGCATTAACGTGATATGTAATGACATGTATGTGAATGAACATGCATTGTACATTCTTATCAGTTTTCATCGGCTATGTCGAACACAACATCTGATAAATCTAAATTTTTCAGTACATTATCCAAGTTGTAATGGCACTTCTTTAGATTGTTACTCCCCTTATAAAAAAAAAACTGAGGGGAGTAACAATCTAAAGAAGGTGTATGAAATGATATCCTTTAGACAGTTACTCCCCTTATAAAAACAGAAGTGCGATATTTCTTTGTCCCAAAGTACGTTGGACTAAACATCCTTTGTCTAAATAGATATTTAGTCAAAGTTATTGGTATTCTAAAAAAAACATAGGGGAGTAACAATCTAAAGAAGTATACCATAGTAATTGTGTACAGGGTCATCGAGAATTTTAATAAGAATCGATTTTAGATATGATATTCATTGTTGCAGGCTTGCATTCTCCATTGAGGCCCGTCCAGATTACCGAGGGTTCCAGATTACCACGTGCCCGGATTAACGGGGTTCTACTGTACTTTTGAACGGATTTTTATCTTCCAGATTACAGATCTTACAGATTACACAGGACTTCGCTATAAAATAACCCAAGGCGTTAGGTATCTTACGCGATTCCCTCCTCATTTATAATATTGGACCATTTTCCTATATTTTTAAAAATTAAATTGGTATTTGAAAATGATTAAATATGGGGGAAGAAGTTTCCTTATGCCCTACATAGTCAGTGAAAGTAATTATTTCAAGTAACATTAATTTAAAAATAATATATTTTTATTGGCTATGATATTTTTTTGGACCTAGGGTAATTTACTAGAGAATGAGTATACCAAAGAATAAAATTATTAAACATAAAAGCATAGCAATTCTATCTATTTTTATGTAATATAATTATGTACTTATGTAAAATTGTGGTGACAAAATTGTTTATTAACTTCTCTAAGTGTTACTTTTTTATACTTCTGTAATTATAAAGTGGTACCACAAAATCTCAGTCATAAAAACCAATTATTTATTAATAATATTGATTGAGATTTTATGGTATTTATTCAAAATGAAGGTAAACAAGTAAAGGTAGTAAATAACTAAAACTTTTACTTGTTCAATTAATCAATATTTTGTCATAAACCTTAATTTGAATAGAGACCGGTTTTGACTACAATCGTTGACAGTTGATTAGATGTTCGGATCAGTACACTGACGATAAGTGTGCATTCGAAACTGGTAAGAGTGGTAAGGAAGGTAAACAAGTAAAAGTAGTAAATAACTAAAACTTTTACTTGTTCAATTAATCAGTATTTTGTCATAAACCTCAATTTAAATAGAGAACGGTTTCGATTCCAACCGTTGATAGTTGATTAGATGTACGGATCAGTGCACTGACGAGGCTATGAGAGTGCAGTCGAAACTGATCAGGATTTTATTTACAGTTTATGATAAAATACTGATTAATTTAACTATATAATGATAGTGTTATTTACTACCTTTAATTGTTTACCTTATTTCCCTATTTTAAACATTTTTTTTAATTATTTTTAACCATTGGATCATCAGTAGACATCATAGTTGTCAATTTTATAAATTTCTTATTTATACAATTTAATTTGTTTCTAGTTAATGAGGAGTGGGCAATTATTTTGTAGATAATAGTTAAATGGGACTGAAAATCATTACAAGCTATGACAATGAGTTGTCTATATTGAACGTAGTATAAATCATTATAGAGATGGGGTAAGTTAAATAGAAAAAGGGGAACTAAATCTAAGTGGGGAACGGGGACATCACTAAATCATATACGAGTATATGGGGCAAGGAGGAAGAACTAAAATTTCTCCTCCTTATTATCTTTTTATTAAAACATCCCTGTTCCATCCCAAGAGACCTCTTATGCTACCCTATCTGTACAAACATAGTTTTTAACCTCCCACAGGAGTATCATAATAAGGAAACTCACGGTCGCCATCAGAATGGTAGAACCCCACACTTGACTCGTTCGTCAATTATAATATTAGCTTGAATTTGTCTCCTTTTACATCTAACTCAGATATTATGTAGGGTATTGTATATACATTAGTCCCAATAATAAGAACTATTTAGTTGCTCTAACTGAGTTAGTTTGCGGACAATCTTTTCTTAGTTAAAGTACTAATAACTATATGCATCGCGAGGCTTTATCATTGAAGCGAGCTATTGCAATAAATATTAAATATTAAGAAAATAATTTATCATGTTCAGTGTCATAGATATGGACGACGAGTGATTTAATTTATTTAAGGTGGGTTCATAGCATGCGTTTTAAACGCGCGTTTGGGCTATATACATATATGTAGATAATAGGTTTGTTCCAACAGCCAATTCCAGAACGGTTCTAGAACCAGTTCAGGATTTTTTAATGCGCATGCGTCTATGAGGACTGGTTCATAACTGATTCAAAAAGAGGAGCCTGTTGGAACGATTTTAGAACTCTTTCAGAACTGCAACCTTCATGTTACCTCTCTTTATCTTGTTTTTATTTTCCTCTTCGTATCTCTCCACTTGTTTTGCTTATGTTCACTCAGAAATGGATTATGGGATTACTTACGTGAACATATTCTATTGTTAAACTCAACAAAGTTTATATTATATATATTATATTATATATATATATTATATATATATTATATATATATTATATATATATTATATATATATTATATATATATTATATATATATTATATATATTATATATATATTATATATATATTATATATATATATTATATATATATTATATATATATTATATATATATTATATATATATTATATATATATTATATATATATTATATATATATTATATATATATTATATATATATTATATATATATTATTTTATATTATATTATATTATATTATTACTATATTATTCCAATATACATTTGGGATTCGTCAGGCTAGTAACAATCCTGTCTTTTAGTTTCAGTTGCCTATTAAAAATTTGTTTGTATGTAATGTAATCATATAAAAAGTACCGGTGTGGAAATCCCACACATGACTTCCATGAAATGTTGTGGAGTCAATACGCGATCAAGAGAGAACTCAGTATTTACACCCATTTTCATGGAAGTAAAAACATTAAAAATATGCCCATATCTCCAAATAGAAAATTATAAGAACAATTTATCTGTTTGTTTTTTTCTTGACTGTAAATCATCGACGGATGTACAGACAAAAAGATCGGAGGTAATTCTTATAAAGGACTCAAAGTCGCTACGAGAAATTTTAATTAATTATCAAGAGGAATAAATCATATAAAAGATAAATTATATTTTATTATTCCAATATACTATCATGATAAAATATAATACGTAAAGAAGAAAGATGTAGTATAATATATAACTGTGGAGAGAGAAACAAAACACGCTAGGAAACAGAAATATCAAGAAAAGAAACGAAAACAAATGTTAGGTTATAGTTGAACAGTAGTAATAGTGTAACCTACACGCCTCCGTATATTAGTATTAGTAGTTCTGGTCGAGTTCCTGTTTCAGTCCGGGAACTGTTTTCACGGTTCTAGGACTGTCCCAGAACCGTTCGTATTATGGCCGTTGGAGCACAACTTTGACTTGCGATTAATCGCGATTTAAAAGGCGTCGCAAAATTCATTCTTGGCGTCTCATAAATGTGCAAAAATAGTGCAAAATTATGAGACTACTTTGAGCCAAATCGGACGATGGTGTACTCCAGCGATAACTTGAAGCACAACTTTGACTTGCGATTAATCGCGATTTAAAAGGCGTCGCAAAATTCATTCTTTGCGTCTCAAAAATGTGCAAAAATAGTGCAAAATTTTGAGACCACTTTGATCCAAATCGGACGATGGTGTACTCCAGCGTTAACTTGGAGCACAACTTTGACATGCGATTAATCGCGATTTAGAAGGCGTCGCAAAATTCATTCTTGGCGTCTCAAAAATGTGCAAAAATAGTGCAAAATTATGAGACCACTTTGAGCCAAATCGGACGATAGTGTACTCCAAGTTAACGGCCATGTTCGTATTTCTGTTGGAACACGGGACTAAAAGTTCCAGAACCGTCCGAGAAGCGTGTAGGAACCGTCTTTCGATACTGCGCATGCTCCCGGCAGTTCTAGAACCGTCCGAGGCTCTGTTGGAACAAACCTAATAAATACATTCATGAAGCCTGGAAAACGTCACTGAGTGTTTTCCACCACCCTCCCTTCCTTGTGCACTTGCGCAGTGTTTTCAGGTTATAAACAAAGTCGCATTTATTATTAAAATATAATACTAACTTTCTAAAAGAATGGTTGTAAAATGAAGAACAAGTGTGTATTTAATATTTACTATGTAAATAAATGACACAAAAAATGAAAATTTCCCTCTAATTTATTTTATCCTATGGATGTCCCCAGGATGTTCGAAAAGATCATCCAGGGTTATCAATGGTTGGATATCCCATGGATACATATTTTTGGATATCTTTTTAAGGTTATATGTCATTACTTATTGTCAACTTTTTATTAATTTGTTAAAGGTAGTTAAGTGTTCTTGTCGTATTTAATATTCTAGTGGTCCGAGATGAAAGCTGTATTTTTTTTTATTGTTGTCTTCCAAGTTATATTTGGGTCTTAACTTTCAGATAGAACCTGTAGTATGTTTTTAAAGACAAAATAAATATAACCAAGAAGAAAGAGTGAAAACATTAAGGGACCTGCAGGTACAAGTGAAGGATTTAGTTTTGGCTTCATGGGTATGGATTACAGTGAACGGTACCCGATAATCCTCTTTCAATTCACACTAGTTTCCCTAAACATGTTACTAAGCCTATTTAGTACAAATGTTTCCAACAAAAGGGAAAATGAAGTAAATAAGAAGTTTGGACAACACCATATTGTATTTCACTTTATCTCATTCTTCAAAATACCTATAAAATAGGAAACTCCAAACTTACATAAGCGTGGATGTTATGTTTTTATCTGGAGTAGACTTTCACCGTCAACTTTCTACTAACTCTAAATCTTTCGGAGGAAACCGCATTAGAATTGAAAATTGTTAAATATTGAATTTGGGTTTGTTCTAAAATAAGTGTTGTTTTATGAGAAAGAGCTTGAGTTTAGAACTTTGAGAATTGGATTGACTACATGTTTGTACTTCAGTGTTACCACTTTGTGTCGAGGCTTGAAAGGGGAAGGAAAGGGAAAAGAAAATAGAGGGTAAATAGTGCATATTATGGGAAATTCTTAATTATAAATATATATTACCTTTTCCATTCTAAATTTTAAATTATACAAGGTACTTACTTAGACATAGATAAGATCTGGAACTCGGAAATTAGAAGGAGAACCGGAGTAAAGGCACGATGTTGAAGTGGCGAGAACGCTCAAACGAACCTGGGCAGGACATGAAGCAAGATATGTCAATGATTGATGGAAAATGAGAGCCACAAATAGGTATGCCAGAGAGAAAAAACTCTGGAGAGGAAGACCGACCAAAGGTTGAAGGGATGATCTAGTGGAAGAAACTGGTGTGCAGTGGCAAAACTATGGGCATGGGCCCCCAAATCCAAAACAAAGAAAAATAGCATCACTTCTATACCAGGCCCTTTTTTTTGGCGAGGGGCCCCCAAAAAGTTCTTGCGGGGGAGGGGGGGGGGGGGGAATGCCCTAGCTACCCCACTGATGGTGTGATATGGAATATACAGGGTGTCCCAAACGCGCTATTCAGAACAGGGTTCTACATGAGAAAATAAGTCGAAAATGCTCAGTTACTTTTTTTCGATTTCGGCTTAGTATACAAATTTTTTAAATATTAATTTAATCTGCATTTAACTATTTAGCTCTGTGATGGAATTAGGCCCATTAATAGGCATTGGCCTCCAACATGGGTTACAGGGCATTCCGCCCTGTGCAGTTCTACAGGGTGTCCCAAAAAAGCATAGCGCGCTATTCAGGACAGGGTTCTACATGAGAAAATAAGTCGAAAATGCCCATAACTTTTTTTCAATTTCGGCTTAGTTTAGCCGTAATCCGCCATTTTGTATTTCTTTTGAAAAAAAACTATATTTCAAACACCCTTCAATATATTTTTATGAAACTTGACAGATGTCTTACCAACTCCGATATCTAAAATTTCCAAAAATATTAGTTTTCAAATTTATCAAATTTCAAAATGGCGGCCATTTAAAATTTTAAAAGTCAAATTCCATAAAAACCAGTAGTTATGAAACAAATTTGGTATGAGACAAAAGTTGTAGAGCTTTTTAATGCAAATCTAACGATACCTTAATTACTGAAATCGGTTCCATTATCACTTAATGACATCTCGCTGGTTCGACTGAGTTGAAATAACTTCATTCTGACAGTCAGTTCGACTGATAAGTATAGGAGAATTCGTGATCGAAGTCAAGTCAAGTCGTGATCAAAGTCTGACTGTTCAGTCACAGTGCCATTCGAGTCAAATCCTCATTAAATTTTTTATTGTAAATTAGTTGTGTCATTGTTCCTTTTTAGTTTTTATAATAATATTTGTATTGTCAATCCTATAAGATAAATACTGATATGTGTTGAGACAATAAGGGATGAAAAGTGTAAAAAACAAATTAATGAGTATATTGTCTATATTTCGTCCCATGGACATCTGCAAGCCTGAAATCATAGGTATTCTTTTAAAATTAATTTTGACAATATGTATTATCATTTAAAATCATTAAATCATGCAATTACATTAATTCTAAGTTTCAGGTGGAACCATTTAAATTTGCCTACTTATATCTACAATAGTTATTTGTGCAACTAGTGCGCAAAGTGGCACTTTGCTGCACTCGATAGTAATGTTTACTTTCTAACCAAAAAAGTTTGGTTAGATTCTTAAAATTAACCAAATTCAGGAGCATTTCATTATTCTACGCACTCAGTCCAACTGAGGACAGCCAAGAAAATAAGATTTTACGATAAGCTATGAAATGAGAGTCTAAATATGACATAGTTAAGTTTATGGTAACATTTATTTATTAACAAAATATTTAGTCCCTAACAATTGACACCACAAGTGGGACACTCAATTAATGAAATTAATACATTAGAATACATAATGTATAACTTAATGTTATTCTAGTTATAAATATAATTTAGTTTGTTTGTTTGTTTGTTGGTGTGTTGGTTGGATCTAAAATGTTTTGTATTTTTGTTTTGTTATCAAGTTAATTCTCTTATCTAGATCTTAAAGAGGAAAGGCATTTACTTGTTTATTTTGTTTGCTTGTTTCAGGATTTAACCACAGTATTTTAAATGTGATAATACTTATGTTGGTCTTAAGACAAAATTTTCTTATTATAAACGAGCCTTTAAGCCCGTTGCAACGATGTCAATTTTATATTTAGAAACAAAAAATTAAGTTATAGTTATTTATGCACCTAGGGCAGCGTTTCCCAAACTGTGTGCCTAGGCAGGCAAGCCTCGCGAGGCAAGCTAGGTGTGCCGCGGTATCCAGAATAAAAAAAATAAACCACAAGTGGTCACTTTTGAACGATTTATTGAAGAAAAATCTATTATTGAACAATTCCTGTTTTGTAAAGACCACATGAGGCCGAGACATTTTTAATTTACTTCATAAGTAGTTTGAAAATATCATGGCAGTCTTAATTTTCTGCATTGAAAAGTGTCCATCCATCCATGGCCGGTTTTTACACACTGATTCCATAGAGGAGCAGTGGTGGCTAAATCTTTGGCTCCTGGACACAGAGGAGTATTACTATCAAGTATTTGTTAACCATTTATTAAGTGTTTCCATAAATATCATGTCAACTGTGATACAGGGCCGGCGACAAGGGGGGGCAAGTGGGTCAATTGCCCAGGGGCCCGGGCTTTCAGGGGGCCCGGGAGTGTGAAAAATGTTATAATAAAATCTCTGTGGGCGGAATTATTTGAATAAAATTATTTTTGGGTGATAAGAATGAATAAGGGTGATAAAACTAACAAAGAGTTTAAATCATGGTGAGAATGTTATGAGATGTTATGGTTTTGTCCTCAGAGTTCTTCATTTTGGACTGGAAGGAGAATCCAAGTATTTATTACAATTATTAAAAGTTATCTTATATGATCCGGTTTTAGCTGTACTAGATAAGGAAGTAACTAGTCATACTTTCATTTCTTTCTCTTCACATGGTCAAAAACATACATTTATTTATACAAAACTAGAGATCGTGAAACCTTATAAAGAAATGTTCCTAACGTAAAACAAGAGAAGGGGCATTTCAGAATTGGTGTATTGTATTACCTCCAATACACCAATTGGGGGGGAGGGCCCGGACCTCTCATTTGCCCAGGGGCCCGAAATTCCTGTCACCGGGCCTGCTGTGATATAATGGGTAAAAGTGATTTCCAGACTGTAATTTTCAAAAATTTACATGTCTGGAAGTAAACAATTAATTTTAGGGCCCCGGATTTATTTTAATAAATCACAATAATTGTTAGCACATTTAATAACAGATACAAGAATACAAGAAATTCAATATAAAAAACAAATAAGAATTGCAATTAAACTCAAATAGAAGGTTATTTATATGCAGGTTTAAAGAATGATAAGCGCAAATTGCAAATAAGGTCGATAAAGCTGTGTCGCCAACCTAGTTTCATCAACATCACTATAGAGATGATTAGTAATGACGTCACAAGATGGCGTAAGCTTTCGATAATTTATTCGATTCGGTTTGTTATGTTCCTTTTCCTTATCACCTGTTATCAATCCCATGTAAAATGAATGGGAGAATTTTCTCAACTTTTTAAATAATTAATTATTAAATTATTATTAATTTATAAGACTTTTCAACCTTTGAACGTTATTATAATAAGTCTATTTAACAATGTAAGATAAGAAAACATTAAAAATTGCCGTTCTAGTGGTTTAAAAAAGTATTATTGTGAGTGTGTTTTATTGTGGTGATACCGTCCGGGTCCGTTCTTATTTATTGTTTATTTTTTAAATCGTTTTTCTATTTCAGTTTGTATATTATGTCTTCCACCTTCTCGAGCGTTATGAAAATTTCATCTATACTTCATTTTTTTCGGAGGACAAAGCTATTCTTCGTAAAAGTATGTCAGAGTACTTAAGTAATATTAAATTAATGTATTAAATTAGTTTTTTAATCAAAATTTTAAACAAGTTTACATGCGAGGCACTCACATCTTATATTATTATCAGAGACCTTCAAAATGTAGCATTTATTTTTACGAAATGTGGCACTAAAAAGTGTGGCAGTATGGCACTTATTTTGGCCAAATGTGGCATTTATTTTAGCTAATGTGGCATTTATTTTTAAACTTTCTACCCCCCCCCCCCCCCTTTCCATTGTAAAAGGGATATTAAATCGTGCAACTTGAGTCATATTAACTACTATATTACCATTTACAAGTATCTTCAATACCCTATAATGACCCACATTGACCAGTGATGAACTAGAGCTAATGGCTCTTAATCCTTAGGGTAGTGGCACACTTCGCCACCCGGGTGGTGCCACCTTGTTGATGCCACTTGCTTACGACACCTGTCTTGTGCCACCCAAGTTTTTACTTTTTTCGGGCAGTCGAGAAATGGAGCTGTCCATGCATATCATTATGTTTGTGAAAGAAGAAGGAAAAAAGGCGTTGTTGGGTTCATTGAATAATTTCAGGCAAAAAGAATACTGTTTGTTTCATACAGTGTACCCCGTATCAAAGAGGACAGTAACAATTTTTGCCGAATGCCGCGTGGAACTTTCAACGAAGAAGATTGAAGAACAGTTTGACCAGTAAAGACACTTACATGAGGGATGCAGTTAGCCCCTGATTTGATTTCCTCTAGATTTGATTGAAGGAGTGGGGGCTGAGTGGCAGTGGCGACATCTGACGGGTTTAATTGAAAACATTGGGCTGACCGGGTGGCGCCACCTGCAGGTGGCAGCTAGACCGTGGGACGGTCGACCAGGTACCCGGTGGGTGGCGCCACCTCGTGTGGATGGTTGCATTCTATTCTCATTGGTAGGTTGGATGACGAAGTGAGTCTCTACCCTAAGATAGGAATCCCTTACGTCACTTGGGGAATCCTCAGCACCGTGGAATCCTGCCCTGCAAGGGCGTATCTTAATCTTACCTGGTTTTATGGGTTGTAGCAGAACCCCTTAAAATATTAGAATATTTAAATTTTTTTTCTCAGAACTTGGCCCAAATAAGGCAAAATGTGGCACTAAGTGTGGCATTTTACCGAAAATCGGCAAAATGTGGCTTTTTAGCAAAAAATAGGCAAAATGTGGCATTTTAGTATGGCGCCATGGCAAAAAGGCATTTGAAGGTCTCTGATTATTATACTCGTTAATATAGATAACAAAAAATACCCAAATAATAATAGTAATAACAGTCTGCTCTTTGTCTCGTCATCAACGTCTTTTTCCTATGATGGTCAGCAATCTATTGTATAGTATATAATTATGTTCCAACATCGGTTAAATATAATGCACATTGTAAGTAACCAGGAACAAAATATTATTAGCAAATAATCTTTTATTACCTGACAGATTAAGTATCACTATCTTTCTACAAGTCCTGTACCCTGAGTATACTTCATTGAGTTTCAAAACTTGAGGAAAATTTATTTTTGGACACACAATATGAACACGAACAACGAACACACCCTGTTAATTTTTATGGCAACAGGAATTACAAAAAATCAAGTATAAAGATTAATAACTCAAATAGCTTTTTCGATGATATAACCCTTCACACAAATACTCATTTTAAATAACTGAAACGAAAGTTTTTAATGTTTTCTTTGTTACACTCGTTAAAAAAGACTTGGTACAACAATGTTCAAAGGGTGAAAACTCTTATAAATCAATAATAATTTAATAATTAATTATTTAAAAAGTTGAGAAAATTCTCCCATTCATTTTACATGGGTTTGATAAGAGGTGATAAGAAAAAGGAACATAACAAACACTGAGTTAAATTTTCGAAAGCTTTTGTGACGTCACACTAATCATCTCATACATTAGCCATTAATTCTCTACTATTTATAAAATAATTAGGTTGGCAATCCTTCTTTTTCTCCCTGATTTTACTTTCTCTCCCTACTTTTTGAATTCAGGGAAGAAAAGACTTACTTTAGTCCCTCTAAACTAATCCAAAATCATAACTATTTCTCCCTACTGGAGATAATTTAATTTAGATGTCTAATAAGATAAGTTATTATATCTATTTGAAAACCAAAAAATCAAAACAAACATTTATTTTTATTGGAATAAATGTGGTTGCCTTAGCTTAGCAATAACAAATAATTTCCAGGTGAGTCGTCGTCGTGACACTACTCGATTATATAAATGATATTAATAGATACGCTATTTCCATCCATACACTACTACTATAGGTATTAATAAAGCGATGTGGTGCATAAAGAACTCGCGTAGGATTGTGCTCTTATATCGGCCATATTTGTTTTTAAAAGGGCTGCAAGTAAACATACCTACGT
Source organism: Gerris lacustris (assembly GCA_951217055.1). Classification (NCBI taxonomy): domain Eukaryota; kingdom Metazoa; phylum Arthropoda; class Insecta; order Hemiptera; family Gerridae; genus Gerris; species Gerris lacustris. The sequence goes on along the minus strand of OX578285.1, from coordinate 37,197,535 downwards.
CAGGGAAAAACTTACACAATCCTAATCTAACTGAAAAGTGCTTATACGGAACATGCCATATGAGCATGAACTTATTTTTCAACCCTCATTTTGGCCTTTCTTCTCCTACAATGAAAGGAGCATTCATTGATATGATACAAAGAAGAAAAGATAAGAGGAACTAAAAATAATATTTTTATCACATTTATTTTTTCCTTGCCTTAAATATTGGCTGATCTGCAGTTATCAATACAGTCAAGAATCGCTTGGCAGCACAATTTCGCTTGATTTATTCACTCAAGAGATTATATCCCTTAGTCAAAACAGTATATTTTTAAGATTTATACATTTGAAAGCTTATATATCTATACAATTAATAAATTTTAGAGAAGAAATCCCTTTGTCAAAATAGTTCATTCGAGAGAGCCCCCCCCCCCCCCCCCCCCAATTTTCTAACCTCTTCTTCTAAAGTGGATTGATAACTGCAGTTTTACCTAAATTTCACTTTATATAAGATCCTTGGATTTTACCAAGGATCTTATATAAAGGGGATAGAGGGTTGAGGCAAAAAAGTGACCCCATGAAGATATGTAAAATATTAGCTCCAATGGGACAAATTACCTTCCTCTTGGTTATAGGTTTCCAAGAATTTGTTTATAAGTGTCAGGTTATAACCTGTTAAAAAAGGTAATTTGTCCCAGTTCAAAGGTCGTGGAGCATGCGCAGTATGATTGTTTCTCCAATTTCTCTTACCTTCATGGGGTCACTTTTTTGCCTTAAACCCCTTCTTAACATTACATCCGCTTTATATAAGATCCTTGGATTTTACATATCTTCATGGGGTCACTTTTTTTTCCACAACCCTCCATCCCCTTTATTTAACATCCTTGGTAATAATGGAAGGTTATGGTTAGGTTAGGTCAAAAAGGAACAGTTTTAACTAAGTACGAAGTAAGATTTACCCCTTACAATAAATATTATATTCGTCATCATTGAATAACTGAGATTCATTTAAGAACCATGTTACTGTGACCAACTGATATAGAATCTGACTGAAAATATAGTCAAAACCGGTTAATTGTCATTACAAATACTCTGTGTGAAGATCTAGTGTCCCCCCCCCCTTCTTTTCAAAATGATGAGTAAATATCACACATAGGAGAAGCAAACCATTGATATATAACTAACATATTTACTAAGATTGGAAACTTCTTTAACAAGATTATAGTTTTGATAGAATAAATTACCAATTACCATAAGTTGGAGGGGGGAGGGGGTTCTCTGTAGGTAAGTGGGAGGAGTCCCTCAGTGTGCAAGATGGTGCCCCGTTCGATCGCTCCTTGCAATTAATTCAATGCTTGCAAGAGAATTGCCTAGACTTCAGGCAACATTGTGCTTAACACATCTTCAATGTTTGTTATAACCCTGAGGGACTCCTCCCAATTACCTACAAAGACCCCCCCCCCCCTTCCCTCCATCATATGGTAATTTATTCTATCAAAACTATAATACCAGATAAAGATTACTACCCGGACAACGACTTTTTTTAAGACCCTATTTTAAACCGTCATTGCACGGCTTTCACCCAATAGTTTTTTAAGTTATAGATATTTAAGTTATTGAAAGTAGAAGAATGTAGTTTTCAGACCCCGCAAACCCCATGTGTCTATCTATTTATTACAGAAGCTGAGCTGTAAGGGTGGTCCACCCTGTATATAAAAATACATTCATGAAGATCTGAGATGTCACTGCTTGTTTTCCCTCCCTCTTCCTTCCTTGTGCACTTGCATGGTTTCGTTCAGGTTACATGAAAGGCGAACATATTATTAAAATACATTACTAACTTTCTAAATGAATGGTTGAAAACAAAAATATAAATAAGAGGGAAGAGGACTGCAAGGTTTTAAGTTTCAATTTAGGTTGGCATAAACTTGAGAAAGTTGAAATTCATAGTTTCGACCAAGATTTTGTGATAGTTACACATATTTAATTTAATAAATAAAAACACTATTTAAGTATGGTGCTTCTTTAGATTGTTACTCCCCTATGAATTATTCTTCTGTTAATCCCTTAATTTTCTAATTATTCTTTTTCTTCTTGGGCTTTAAGGATGACCATTAAAAAAGTTTTTATTTTATTTATAAATCAATATAATTTGTGCAACTTTTCGCCCATATCTGGGTATCATCAGGTTTTTTATCTGAGTATTGATAGTGGTATTATATCCATTCTCCTAGTTACATAAAAAAGGAGGAGTAATGGGAGTAAAATTCTACTACAACATTATAACACGTCATTCTGACTAAAACCCTTTTTTTAAGAAGTCTGCTATAATGGCTGCCATCTTAAAAAATATTAAGTGTGAAATTTCCATAAAACTGTACAGTAGTAAAAAATGCTGAGATGCACCTGTGTGGCAAATTTCACTCAAATCACTCAATTTTTACGCCGGTTACCATTAGTCACACAAACTAACACTTTTAAAAGCTAAACTCTCTGAAATAAACTCACTTAAGCACGTTCAATTATACAATGTCAATGTAAATAACAATAAATAAAACACACAACTTATATAAAAGCACATTTATTATAAAATTTTAATACATAAAATGGGCCCCTCTGTAAAAAAAGGACTACATTTGGTATGGATTTAGCAAGATACTGCATTACATACACTTCTAATTTTCAAAAATTACATACAGCATATTACTCAGCCACAAATTTATAACAAACAGCCTGGTTTACATGAAAATGAATGGCTTCGTGAATCAGTCTCCTTAGAGGAAAGACAAGTTAAATGTTTTTAACGTCTCCAGGAAAAAAGTGAAGGAAGATTAACTACAAGACAAACGATTAATGATATGTTAGGGTATAATTAGGGTTGTACTTAGTGAACAGGGTTGGCAGGAATGAAGGAGACTTAAAAAACTAATAACACTGTCTTGTGTTTATTCAGTTTCAATACAATTTTTAAATGCAAGTTCACTGATGGTGTTAAATCTATAAACCTAATAAGCGTCTTTTTTTAATATAGTTACCTATATCGTTATCTTATTTTTTTCGGAATAACATAAAGACTAATTCACTGTCAGTCAGTAACATTATAGATCATAGAAAAATTAGCGATAATCCAAAAATTGTTACAAAAGACTTTATTTTTTATTTTAAACAAAATAACTTATACAATAATTGCAGTCGGCATTTGCCAAGTATAAAAAGTTACTCGAAGAAGGTTCAAGTAATACTATCTTACTAAAATACTTAATTTAGAATAAATTGTTTATCAGTATACAAATTTCAAATATATTTTTGTTTGAAAAATAAGAAACGAACAATGTCCAAATTACAAAGAACTTTTGTAAAAACCTTATTTATAAAAGCGTTTCAGTCGATGTAGCTGCGATTCAATTAGATACTCGAATAAGCACAAATTAACAACACTACGTACATACATTAATACATGTACATTAAAGTCATTGTTAGGTTATAGATAATTGTCAAATTCATAAGATTAGCATGGTTTAAAATACATCAATACTAAGTCAGAAAGTCACATGTTTAAAAAAAAAAAAAAAACATCGATGCCCGCTTTTTCATAAGGTATAAACAAGCTACATTAAAAATACATTTTATAGCAACCATTTAAGGTAGTATACATTAAAAAAAAAAAAAATAATGATGCAACATCACAGCCTTTAGTGTTCATGAACATTGTTCCTTCACAAATGAAAATTTTTCTCACGTAATTCCGATCAATATGAATTTATCTTTACAAATTATTTACTCACTTCCACTACCAATTCCTATAAATTTTATTTTATTTAAATATTTATAACAAATTTTGAATGGCTACAAAATGGATTTGTTAAAATGCATAGACTTATCGGTAATTAACTCTAACAGTCATGTTTCTTTTCCTCACATTGTTCTTTGCCGTCACAATTAAAAAAAATAAAAATAAAAAAGTACAACAATAATAATTACAAATAGTTTCGTACAAAAATTGAAATAATAAATTAATTTTAAAAAAATGTAGTTTAATTTGTACGCTAGTTAATAAATGCTTGTTTTTTAAGTTAACAAGTACCTCAAAGTTAATAAGTGAAAACAGAAATAATAACTCTCTTAGAATTATAATAATAATAATAAATTGAAAAAACAAACAAACAAATATGATAAAATATTTTAATCCAATACGCAAAGGATGGATCGTAAATCTCGAAGGAGTTTTTTTTTATAAATTAAACATTTATTTTCAAATGTACAAGTAACAAGTGTTCTTTTGGATATAAAAGTCTGAATTTTGGTGATAATTATGCAGATGTATTAGTAATTGTTAAATGTTGAATTTGACATGTTATAACAAACTAAATATAAAATATAAACTGTGATAAATAATAAAACTTAACATCATATTTAAGAATAAATGGGGAATGGCAATCTCAGTTACACCTGCAAATTAGCAGTGGTTCTAGTAAAAATATTGTGACTAGAAATAGGGGCCAAGTCGGAAGTTGGCATCATTTACATAAAATAAACTAAAATATCAGGTTCATACTGATTTTAAAGTAAATAAAAATGTATATAAGCAATTACCTACATATGTCTTTAAAAAAAAATCCTTGTGATCTACGACTCACCCTCTGTATATGTATATATAATGTTAGTTTTTCAATAATACGTTTATCTATTTCAGAATATTGTTATTTAAAAAAAATAAAGGGTACTTCTTTAGAATGTTACTCCCCTATGTTTTTTTTTTTTTTTTTTTTCGAATATAAATGACTTTGACTAAATAACTATTAAGACAAAGAGATATTTAGTTCAATGCTCTTTGGGACAAAGGAATATCACACTTCTGTTTTTGTATGGGGAGTAACAGTCTAAAGAAGAACATTCTGTACACCTTCTTTAGATTGTTACTCCTCTCTGTTTTTTTTTTTGTTTTTATTATAAGGGGAGTAACAATCTAAATAAGTGTCAACTTATTTACCTTATTGATTGTAAAACGAACCGAGAAATAGTTTCTTTACTAGACAATTGGGCAAAGAGAATGTCTCGATATAATTGATTTTGTTACTTCATTACTGACATTACAAGACAAAAGGACATTTTTTTTTATTCTTACCGTTAAAATATCAGACAAATATTAAAGTTAATATAATAGAAATGGACAAAAGTATCATATACGCATTTTACAGTATAAATTTAATTTCTTGGAAATCCACAGCCAATAGAAAAAAGCCAAGTTCTCTCAAATGCAGTTCTCCCAAGTTATCAAGTCGAACCTTATTGGTCATATATAAAAAACGATTAAATAAAAAATATACATTAGGGGCTTACTTATTTAGCATACGTTAATTTTTAATAAAAACAACTATTATTCAATGATAAGTTAGCCAAAAATACACACGTCTAAATATATTTAAGCATAAAACCTTAATTTAAAGACACTAAGATTCCAAGTCAAACACATAACTGCAAGCGAACCCGATAAAATGAAGCTTGGACAGATAAAAATAACGTCCATAATTAGAATTGTAGCTTTGATAATGTTTAACATAATGTCATATTAGAAACAATTCAAATAAAATACAATTTTTTAAACAAATAGTCTGAGTGGTCGAAAAGGATTAAGTTATTTTTGATAATGATTTTCAAACACTGTTAATCTGGGTTTTACAGAGATGAAATATGTGCTTCACGGTTCACTAGTGATCGTATTAATCAAAATGTAAGCCTTCTTCCTAAGGAAATGATAAGTCATAAAATATGTGAATAAAAAGAACATTTTTTTTCACACTTGAACATTTTTTTTTCGAGACAGTTGCATTTATTATTGAGACAGCTTATATCAAAATTACCTGGAAATTTGATATAAATAAATCAGAGTAAATGTAAACTGCTCCGGCTAAGACATGACAGTTTCATAATTCTAGACTTGAAACAGGAATACGGATCGATACAAACTTAAAATTATTTAAACCTGTTTATATTCATAAAAATTTTGAAAAATTTTATTATCAAAACATTTACATAATCCTCCTTGGCAAAGCAGACAAAAATCCCAACATTTAAATAAAATATAAAAGAAAGTCCAGACGTTCTAATTAAACAATCTTTTTTATAAAGAATAATAAAAATAACAAAATCCATTAGGAAATGATTTATGGCAATATACTTACTACTAATAAACAAATAAATCAGCCTGGACGGATGATTAATAGTTGTTGGAATATGTATGTATTAAAATCTTTTCCCATAATAATGCAGTTTCTCGTCTGTGAAAACGCGAGTACTTTATGAATATATCTACTAAAATATCTACACAGTATGTTAAATGTCTAAAATCTTCGATTCTGTTAAAGGAATTTTTACAACATTTAAGTAACAAATGAAAGAATACGAAGATTATTAGTAAGGATAGTAAAACTAAATAAATACATGTATAATTTTAACATTTAGAGTAATCAGACACATTTAATTAAAAATATATAATAGATTAATTTGTAATATATTGTATAGACATCATTTCGAAAGGTTATGTAATCAAGCTGGAAGACGTACTTCATTTTTCAGATAGTAACCATTACAAGATTAAATTAAGAATAGTTTTCTTAAACCTTCTATTAAAATTACATATCTCATAGTTAGTTTAATCTTGGTTAAATCGAGGGGGGAAAATTATCTTTGACAAATGTTATTTATATCTAATGATAATGCAAATCTCAGATACTTTAGAATGTGGGTTACTGAAAATATTTACAGTCTAAAGGCTGCACTTAGGTTTAGAATTATTTATAGGGAGCATATGAATAACATAATATAAGAGGATGCCTTAAAATAAATAGACATCGTTAACTTATGTTCTAATAAGGCAAACAAATTAAACCTATAAACATAAATTCATTTTTAGACATATTACACGTACAAACAAACAAAAACTAACATAACATACAAAAACATTTAAATATACATATATGTATATATACATATATACACAAACAGTGAAACCTTCATATAGGAAACTTCTGAATAGCGGACAATTCACCTTATATTCCTACTCTTCAAGACCATTTAAAAAAATGTTATGTAGACTAAAAAAATGTATTTTGTTGTCCGCCATATTGGCCTCCATCTAGAGAATATTAAGTGTGAAATGTTCCAACTATATAGTTTCTACAAATGCTGAGATGCACCTGTGCGCTGAATTTTGTTCAAATCAATTTTTACCACAGTTATTGTTAAACAAATAAAGTAAAACAATATGTGAGAGACACCAAGGGATGTGCCACGCAAGCGTGACACATAGGAACTGTTCCAACATCAGACAATAAGTCATTAAGATGTTGGCTCGGCATTACGCCATGTCCTGCATCGTTTTGTCGTGTCTGACTCATCAGGGGCCCGACGAAGCCCACCCAACTCTGGAACTATACCAGATCAAGGTCAGATATAGCGCTTATCAGAGACGAGCATGCTCTCATACCGCCATACTTGCTTGGCTGGCAAAACAATACAGCAATTTAATACCGTGTTCACACTGCAATAGGCTACACAATTTTTGAGAGACACCAAGGGATGTGCCACGCAAGCGTGACCCATAGGAACTGTTCCATCATCAGACATTATGTCATTAAGATGTTGGAACACATCCCTTGGTGTCTCTCACAAATGGTGTAGCCTATTGCAGTGTGCAAACACGGTATTAAATTTGTGTTGTGAAATAAAGTCATGTCTCTGAATTTAAGAAATCGCTTACGCTCGTTCAATAGACAAAAAATAAATCTTGATCTTCCACAGAAGACCGAATCTCCTCCTATCTAGATTTATTAGACTCGTCGCAATAAAAATTAATAAATTAAAAGTTATCTCACTAATTGATATAAAACAATAAATGGGTAGTTATCTAATAGTGTTTTTATCTTATATATAGCAATTACAATGAATCTGATTCAATGACATACGTTTCATATAAATGCAGTTTATGAATTTGTTCCCAATCGAGGACACTTCTGAATATCAGACAAAAGCTTATTTCCCACAGGTGTTTGCTATAGAAAAGTTTCACTCTACATAAAATACACAACCATAATTTAAGAAGATTTAAACTAAAACAAAAAAATAGTTTAAGTAAAGAAAGCATCTAAATATTAAAACCTAGTTTATAAAATAGGGATTTTCTAATTTTATGGTCATAGATATTTCAAAAGAAATGTTTGTTTTCTTTAAATTTGGGCTTCACTAAAGGCCATCGATAATTTTATAAGGCAAAACACATTACAATAATGTGTATAATATACAAAACAAGATAGGCAGGACCTGCCTTTAGGGAATGACCATTTGCATAGAACAAGTGAAATTAAAATTTTCATTTCTAATTACAAAATAAATAATAAATTATGTATAAATATGTTTGACAAGTAATTGTTTTAGAATACTTAATAATTGTTAGTCATTTATTTTTTAATATTTAGTGATTAAACTACCTCATAAAAAAAAAAAAAATGTAAAATATAGTTTTGCGTAAACAGCACGTTTGCATATTTCTTAAATATTAATGTAAATTTAATCATTTGAGTAAATTACAATATAATAATCTAGTCTTAGATTTACACATATTAACATTGTACTTGGCGTTTTAATTTCATACTCTAAAAAGTGATTTTATACCACTTGTATAGGATTAATAAAAGGAAATTTATATTAATATTTAATAAAAAATTATAGAAATATTTATACCTATAATTTGTATAATAATTAGTAGTACAGCCAGTTTATATTTAGAATTTTGGGAACCTTCTTATCAAGAAATTTTAAATCAGAAAAGATTATGTATTTTAAGATTCACCCACATGTGTGTCAACAGATAAAATTATAAAAATTATTGATTAACACTAATACTGGCTGGATCTAAAAATAACTGGACTGGTTTCAGCTAAACATAATTCACCATTGACAATAGAAGAATATAGAAACTCCATTGCCAGCTGAGCAGACCCATGAATGATTCTTGCGACCTCTTTTGAACTAATGAGAACTTACAACCTCCGTTTCACATTGATTTACTGTAGAATGGTCTCCTTTGAAAACAAAGTGAGCAGAAAAGATTAAGTGAAATAGGCCAAAAATGCATCACCCGAACTAGAAATATCAATGCCACTACTCATGGTGGCATAAATTTAAATGGTCCTCGAAAACTTTAATAACACTAATCAGAAATAAAATGAAATAATTGAAGCTGATGGCTATTTAATAATTTTCTCAATAGAGATATTTACTACCTATATTTGTAATATCCTGCTTATTGCTCGTTCTGCTCCGCTGGCCTATTTCCACTCACAGGTGGGAGATTCATCTTAAAGTTGACGAGCCCTTACCAAATCAACACAGAGGAATGACATTTAGCTCAAACTGAAACAATTATTATCAGATCCAACAAGATCAAGATAAAAATATTCATATTCTTGATATTTATATTTAGATGTTATTTCAGACAGGTCTCAATAACACGTTATAATAAAACTGAAATTTAGTTAATTCAAATTTTAAATTTAAAAAAAGTATTAAAAAATATTTTTAAAGTTTTTAAAATTAATAACTCTAAACATTGCATAATGGGACAATTCCATACAAGTCATCTTTAGGAAAAAATATAGTTCTAGGCCTTACTTAACTCTGTGGCTGCTCATTGTGACGTTTTGCTCTTAATTCTGGGGGAATTTTCAGGGTGAACATGTTACATGACTGATGTAACTATTATAGTCTAACAACACAAACACCCATGAAAAAATTCCAACATTAGGAGTTAAATGTGAATTTGAAATAAAAAAACCGCCTATATGCTGGCACCAACAGACATTGTTTCTCAAATAATTAGTGGTACTGACACACATGCAGGTTCCATTCAATTTTTAGAATATTTAGATTGGTTAAATATGTTGATAATTTAATTTTAAAATATATTAATGTATGCATTACATCGATATATGTAAATATACTTACACAGTACTTGGCGTTTTAATTTCATATCTGATTAAATTAATTTTTATCGCTTACTTTTATATTTTCTTTTTTTTTATAATAATTAGTCATACAACAAACATGAAATATGGATTTATAAACTGTATAAATTACTAACAGTTTATAAAAGATATAAGGATTCATTACTTTTATTTGTTTACATCATATGCATAAACAAACATAATTACATACTACTTGGTGTTTTAATTTCATATCTGATTCAAGTGAGTTATTACCATTTGCATGGAAAAAATAAAAGGAAACTTACATTCCTATGTATTAGCATAATTAAATAAATAATATATATTACAATTTTAGAATAATTGCTTATATAACTACTTAATATTTATAATTATAGTCCATTTAGAATTTTTGCTACCTTTCACTTCAGAAGATTTAACTTCGTCATAAAAAAGTTTGGCTTTGTACACACATGAAGAGATTTTTTCCACATGTGTGTAACAGATTAAAAAAAAACCAAAATATTGTAAAAATTATACAATATATTTAGATTATCTAAATATATCCATATTTCATAATACTTAGATGTAATTTCACTTCAACATCAAAATTAAAATTTTGATGTTAAAATTGAAATAATATTTTTTTTAAATGACTCCACAGAGCAACCCAAAACTTATTGAATTACATATTAGGGCATGTAAAAAGTTGATAAATTTAAAATGTTGTACCCCTTGGCCACATTTCATTCACAAATTTCTCTAAACTAGGAGTAGTTGAGTTGCTGGAGCTATTGAATTGAGTTTGTTTGACATATATTGCTGTACTGCTTCTACACAAAAACTGTTTTAGTTATTTCCTGGGAGCCTAGGAGTAAAGGAAATAAGTCAAGTATCTGATCAAATACAAACAGCCTTGGCAAAGAATTGAATCTTACGTTCCACTTAGGAGTAAAGGAAATAAGTCAAGCATCTGATCAAATACAAACAGCTAAGAAAACAAAATTATGATTATTACAGTCAGATCTTAATTTTTCACTCATTATTGGTAATACGTATCAGTAAAGTTTTATTTTATGACATGAATAAAATAACTGAACTTATTTTATACATGTATAAAATCAGTTCAGTTATTTTTAATTTAAAAAATCAAATCCAAGATAAAAATTATTTTAGTTTTATAGTTATAAAGAAATTTAATTTTTTAATTTATAAAATTATTATCAAATTAATTTATAATAGAGCTCCCTCTGATTTCCCCTTTGTGGAGAGGTAATTTCTGTGTAATATTTAATTTTTATTTATTTGTATTATTTAAAAGAAATAAAGTTTATTTGAAATTTGAAAAATTTGAAATACAAACAGCCTTGGCAAAGAATGTAATCTTACTCTCCTCCTAGGAGTAAAGGAAAGTAGTCAAGTATCTGTACAAATACAAATACTTAGTACTATAAATAAGGATTTCTAAAATACAAAAAGGTATTATGGAGTCGTAAAATAAACATCACATTATTCATTTGAGGAGGGACAGAGAGATTGAAGTGGGTTAGTGGAAGCTTAAAATTATAGTACTATGATAATATGTCAGAAAGATTAGTTCAAACTAAAAATTATTGTTCTCTCGTATCAAAAAAAGAAACAGATACAGTAGAGTCTCACTAATCCGGACCCCGCTAGTCCGGACATCCGTATAATCCGGACGGGCCAAAAACTATGTACAATTTGGAACTAGGGTTATTCAGATTTATGAATTGTTGAGATCATCGGGGTTTCTGCTTTTATTGTCTATTACCATTTATAAAATTGTTCCTAGTATAGTTTACAGGTGTACATTCCAACGTTCGACACGAGGAATACCCGGTATTTCTGTTAAAAATAAACAGATTTAGAATAATTATGAATAAGTAAGAACATCGATAAATCTGTTTCGGTTCCATAGAAATGTAGGGCGGAAGATATAAAGGTAGATTATTCCAGAAAATAAAATTATATATGAGATGAGGAGAGGATTTTAAGAAACACGTAGCGGCGGTTCAACCGAGTTCCGTGAAATTTTGCCAAGCCGCCAGTGTACAATGTCTTAACTTTTTGTGAAATGATTAGGCGTTGCTCGAATTTTATTTCAAAACACAGCTTGTTTCCCTAGAAGTCTCTTCTATACCTGCACCTGCGTAATAGATTACCATTTTAATTTAATTTATTTGATATTCGGACTGGTGACAGAACAGTCTTTGAGACTAATAGAAGTATTTTTTTACGATAAAAATCTCGATTTAAATATTTTTACCCAACTAAAACTTATTTTATAGACATTTTAAAACTGATTCCGTTTAATCCGGACTTTCGGTAATCCGGACAGGGTCCGGTCCCGTCAAACCCGGATTAGCAAGACTGTACTGTAACTGCAAATTTAAGAATGGAGAATACATAAATTATTAGTCAGAAGGCCTGTTGTACATCTAAATATTATGAAATTCCTTAAAACTACTTCTACAAAATATTTCACTAATATGTACAAAACAATTTACACAATATTAATTGTCTAAAGCCTTCACTTGGGTTAGGTGAAATACAACCACAAGTATGTGACAGATAAAATTATACTTAAAATTACAAGAATCTTTAGAATAATTAGAAATATATAACTAATTAATGTTTAGAGTTCTTAATTATATTTAGAATATTTAGACGATGTTTCAAAATGTTTAAACTTAATTACAACTAGGGATTTCATAAATTCATTCTTTTAATCAAAAATATTTGCTTGAAAATATGCAGATGTAGAATGCTGCCTAACAAACTGCTGTCGATAAAAGGCATCTGTGTACCTTTGTTGATCCAATAGGTAAAGTTTATACTCAAGTTATTGTCACAAACATAAGTTTTACAGATAGGTAAACAGACACTCTTGAATATTATTTAGTATAAGCTTATTTTAATTACAGCAAAAAATAAATTTTAACAGGGGGAAAAAATTGAACTATATGGTTTAAGTTTCTTAAGTTTATTTATTTTTTACTGGAGATCTTTTAAAAGGAAGGTAAAATTATAAAACTGCTTTCCTAGCCATCCCCCTGGGAGCCATAAGCTGGGATAATATATTTATTTCATTAGGTATGCAGATATTTATCTGTATTGTAATAAAATACATGAAAAATAACAGAGATAACAAGTATTTTTAATGGTGAATAAACCAAATTGGAATCAAATTGGTCAGTTTAATATACAATTTTTCTTCACCCAAAAGAAGTTTAAAAGTACATCAAACATATGTTCGCCCATATTAAAATTAAAATCGTTTCTTGGTTGCTCTTCTCATAAATAGCTAACCGACTAATATCTCATCGATCTTTTGTCATAATTAAGTTTAAACAATCTTAAGTTTGAAATATGTCAGCTTATATCTAATGATAATGTAATTCTCAGATATTTCAAAATGTGTGTTACATTTATATTTACAAATATATTTACACATGAATTGACTGTCTAAAACCTGCAGTTAGGTTTAGGGAATCTTGCCCATATGAATGGAACAGACAAAAACAAACTTAATTCTTTATTATTCCTAGAATAATTAAACAATAATTCTTTCTCTATTCTTAAGTATATGATTATATAAATCTGCTAATAATTAGAATTATTATTCATACAAAGACAACATTTCAGAAGCTTTAAACCTAATCATCACAACAACAACAAAAATTCAAGAACAAAAGGAGCTGTAATAAAGTTTTAACAAGCGTTAGAAAAACAGCTGAAATCACCTAATCTAAAATCCTAGCAATTTGAATGTGTTTTGCAGCAGTGCCAACATATTTATTTTTTCAATTTAAAAAGAGGTTTTAATTTGATTAGAATATGCATGACTATTTGAAAACTATAGAAAAAAACGGTACTACTTTAGATTTTTACTCTCCTATGATTTTTTTTAGAATATAAATGACTGAATAAAAGCTATTAAGAGAAAGGAATGTTTAGTCCAATGTACTTTTGGACAAAGGAATATCACACTTCTGTTTCTATAAGGGGAGTAGCAGTCTAAAGAAGAACATTTCACACACCTTCTTTAGATTGTTACTCCCTGGTTTTTTTTATAAGGGGAGTAACAATCTAAAGAAGTGCTGAAAAACCCTGAGGCTACAAATAACTCCCAATTTTAGATTACCAGGTTTTGCATCTGGGCTACTCAATTAAAATTAAATTAATACCAAAAAAAGTTATTAAGTAACTTAGTTTCAGTTATTACAGTATGCAAGTTTAAATATTTTTGTGACAATAGTTCAATATCAAAAGAACTTAAGTGTTATTTCATAATAATTGATTGTCATAATTAAGTTTAAACATTTATCTCAGAAATATGTCTGGTGATAATAAATCTAATTCTAAATCTACTCGTTATATATTCGCTAGTATTCGCTAGTACTCGTTAGTATTCGCTTTGTGTGAATTTGTGAATAATCACATTCATATTGATATAAAAAATATTTACATATTGTGGACTATAAAAAAAACCTAAAAAAGGTTAAATAACAGTTAACTTCAAATTTGTAATAGATTAATATACATTTACACATTCATATTTAGAATTTAATTTAAAAGTATATATATATATATATATATATATATATATATATATATATATATATATATATATATATATAACTTTTTGTGCAAAAGGGTTATTTGGATAAAGAAATCATCAAATTATATTTATATCTTTTACATGGTTGAGGATCTAGCCTATTTACTCATTTACTCAGTCAATCTGTAAAACGGTCTGTAAAACACAGTCTGTAATATGTGTAAAACATGTCTTACCTAGTGTTTTGATTTAGGCTTCAGGCAAGTTCAACAAAAGACTGTTAATCTCTCGGCTTCGCGAATTCCTTATTCATATAGTTTTTCATATATTACTTATCAATCAGCCTAATTTTATTTTGTAATAAACAAATTTATTACTCTAACTGTAAAGTAGCTTACCACACATTACTAAGTAGTATCATAATTATGTAATTAAATTTAAATTACCCACTTCCAAATGAAGCTATCAGCTTATATGCATTACCATTAGAAATAATTGGAAAATGTGTCTTAATTATATCTAAAAAAAATATTTAAACTGAAAATTTACTGTCTAAAAGCTACACATGGATAAAGAGAATTTCCACCCAATTATTTTTATGTAAATGATACAATATTACTTAATTTATGTAATATTTAGACTAAAGAACATTAAGATATTATTTAAGAATATTTAAGTTTTAGATGTAATCACCATAATAACACAAACAAAGTAATAAACAAAATACTCATTTATTATCAAAAAAGAAAAAAAAATTGTGCTCAAATAACACAGAAATGATATAGCTCCAGGTTCAATCATTAAAAAAAAAGAAATAAAGTTACAAAATATTAAAAAAAAAATTCAACAATAACAACATTGATACATAATAAACAATAAATAATACATCGTTATAAAAACAACACCACAAGAACAAAGTTTAAACAATCTAACAATAACCATGATAAATAGTTTAAACAACATAGTCAATGTACAAACAATGAACAATGCATAACTTTAAATTACAATATGTACATATTGAAACAAGAAATGGCTACTAGCACCATGAACAACAAAACAATATAGTCTGGAATGAATGAACTAATCTTTGGTAAATAATAACATTACAATAATAAAAAGTATTAACACCATTTTCTTTGTATAAGGAATGATTATCATTTGTTTATTTTATTATTACGATTATTTAGTAGTTTTGTATTACCCTCTATCGATAATTTTGTTTCAAAAGGAAAATCCTTAAATGGGTAGTATGAATAAAACCAAGTTCTCATAATTAAATTCTTGGCCAAGAAAATTTTATCTGCAATTAATGTTTTTGAGGTTGCTGAATCCAAAAAACATTGGAGGGGGGGGGGGGGGATAATAAAAAATTGGCAAAACCACAAATTGTATGTTATTTTTCAATTAAATATGATATGCTAAAATACAATATTCCTGATTCCTCTTGCTAAAATACAATATTCCCCCTCCCAATGTTTCTTTTGCGCCCTCCCCCCTCGGTTACATAAATTTAATAATGCTAAATTAGAATAATGCCAGTAAAAATCAGAAAAAGTCACAAAACAATTGTTATATAACTGAAAAAGTAATTGAAATACAGAGACTCAATAAGATGAAAAATCATTTTTTTGTTTCTTATTTTTCAAATTTCTTAAAAAAGTAAGGTCAACAGTTTTTTTTTCTTTAGATTTGTGTTCTTCATGGTTTGAAGATATTCAAACGCCCAATATATATACATATATATATTATCAAATGAGGATATCGAACTTGAATTGTTGAGATCATCGGGGTTTCTGCTTTTATTGTCTATTACCATTTAAACTTGAAAATTGTTTTGGGCAAAAACACTGAAAAACAAATTTTTTCCGAACTTTAGTCACATTGTCTGCATGAAATTTTGACTTCTGATTCGGATTTAGCACACAAAAATACTTCAGAAAAGGACATTTTCATTCTGAAGCTTTTTTTTGCAGAACAGTGTAATTAGTAACAGTTTCTTCAAATGTGACATATCATTGTCACATCTTTTAAGACTATTTTTAAGCAATTTAATTATTATATTACTAATTCTAAAAAAAGTGTCTAATTTAGAGTTTATCAAGTATCACTCTTCCTTTCCTCTTTATTTGTATTTTTTCTAGAATAAAAATGACGAGAACTTAAAGTTTTTATTTATACTACCCATTAGACATTTTCAAGGATTTTCTTATTGAAAAAAAATTATTATTTTTTTTTTTTTTATTTAATATTTTAATGTTAATGAATGTATTTTTTATAACAATTACTACTATCACTACTAGCGTAAGCATTAAATAGTATAGCAAACAATAAATTTTTATAATTAATTTCAATATTGTCACCCTCATTAGAAGAATTATCAAGCCATATTAATTATGTTTAGATAAAATTCAACAAAATTTTAAATTTAATTTGTAACAAAATTATTGCTTTTTAAAAAAATCAATTATAAATCATTGCTGTCAACCATTACGTAATTTAATTTTTGTTTTTAAACTTCTTAAAATAAAATGGGCAAGCTGAATATAATAAAAAGAGTACATTTTTTTAAAAAAAATATATAGTATATTAAAAAAAAAAAAAAAAAAAAAAAAAAAAAAAGGAATGCCCCATATTTAGTCTTTAAAAAAGTATCTAGCTTTCAGTTTTTTTTTTTTTTAAATATTTTTATTTTTACAAGGTAACTAAATAAGACAATAAACAATGATAAATGAAAAATAATTTTTTTACAGTACACACAACAGTACAATTTCAATAAAAAAAATATATATATATTTTGGCAATTCTACCATACATAAAGTCCATGAATTTACTAATAAAAAGTCCATTAGGAATACAAATATACAATTATAAATAATTTAATTAACTAAAACTAATCAATAATTTATCAACAATAATAATACTTCTGTTATTTAACAGGCACGCTAATTTTTCATAACAATTATGCAATTTAATAATAACTAAGAAAAAAATGGGGAATTGTATAGGACTAGCAAACTTGTAAGGAGTCTTACCCAGACTTCTTAAGTCACAAGAGCATTAAAGAAGAAAAAAAAAAAAAAAAGAAAAAGAAAATTGTATTGAAGATAATATAGGGTATATTATGAGAACTTAAGGTTATGTTATGTTATTTTTTTAAAAAAAAGTTATGCATGTTTATGAGCGAGGGTGTAACAATTGTAAATTATAGCCTTAATTTGGCCAATTGTCAGCATATTACATAATTATTTTACAAGTTTAAAAATTAGGAAAAATAAAAATGTATTATGCGGAATAATTACCTTACGAAGAAGTAATTTTACCTTTTAATGCTTCATATTAAGTTCAAATTAGAATTCTTTTTTTTTCAAAATAAAAAAAAATGGCTTATTTTTTTTAAAAAAAATCAAGAAAGCATAACTTGAGATTTAGGACAGTTGGTTTGAACAAAATAGAAAATTAAACATACAACAAGTAATAACAATGTCATAAATTAAAGCAATAATAAACTTATTAAAAGTTAATAAATAAATAAAATATGGTAAAAAAAAATCATAAATTATAGTACTAAATGGAATGGTATTTTAAAAAATAACTTTTAACCAAATAGAATATTTATGGGAGTATCTCGACATAATTTTCTGGAATTAAGCCTGTTTTTCCATTCAAAGTTCCTTCCAACCAACCCGGTTCAACTGATTTTTTAACTGAAATCAAACAAAATAAATAAATGAAAAGAGAACAGAGTCATACTACTAAGTCTATGCATATAATTTATCGCAGCCGGAGCGGCGGTTTCGTGTTTTGTTGGTTTAGTTTAGTTTAATTCAAGTATTCTTGAAAATCGTTGCTAAGCAGCATAATAAATACAAACACGTCAAACTTTCTCGGCCTCTGTATTAAAAAGAAAAACATTCGTTCTGGTAAAAAGAGCCACAAAGGCCGAACTTCTTTTTACAAGGTTCAGAATAGTTACGGAGAAGGTGTTTGTGTTTAAGAAATGTGTCGGTGCCTATTATATTAGTATTTGTTACAATAGTTTTTTGGATTTGTTTTGACGTATGTAATTATATTGTACATTGTTTGTTGAATTTAAATATAGTTTTATGCGTGTGCCTCAGTAAAAAATACGGTCTTTATTATTTCTTTGCGGTATCTCGTCGTACAGGCGACGAAATAATTTGATAATAGTATCAAAACTTTATGGAGCTCTGACAGCAGCTTGCTAGAAAGACTTGGTGGATCTTATATTATGTTTGTCTTATATGCTTGATAAGGCTCAGTGAGTAATATTTTTTTAGGTTTCCAAGGTTCTTGTTAGACAGCTATATAATCTAGCATACAGATATGTGAACTAGACTCGGGTACTTTCCCTCACCCAACTGGCTGAAAACATTAACCGGAAATTGTGAAAATCCGATCGTGGAAACCTCCACTTTATTTCTACTATATACACTTAACAACCTGATTTTATTTCCTTATGGTCATCAAGCAGTTAGGAAAACTACCGAATTGAATTCATTTTTACAGGTTATGCTTTCAGCCATGTTTAAACATTAATACTAAGCATGGGGTTTAGACCTCCTATATTACATAAGAAAAATCCCTCTATCAAAATCAGCTTAGATTGTATCATTTTGTTTAGGGAGTCAGGTCTATAACGATAAAAACACACTAGTGGTTTAAAATAATGTTTTAAAATAGCAAACAAACGGTCGTTTCAGTCCTTCGACTATTTTCAATGATCATTTTACATAGACTAAAGCAGCCCCTACACAGTCAAGCCGCTTGATCAAAACATCGCGTCAAGCTGATTGACATTACCTTCAAGCCACCTTCAGGCGCATCAAGCATACTATCAGCATCCCATCAATCTTTTCATTAACACTCATTTGTAGCGGAGTTTTCGACTAGTGAACTGCTCCTCCTGGACTGTAGTGAATCAGTATTGTGTAGATACCATGGTTTCAAATCAGGATTTGGGTGTCAGGAGCAGGTGATTGACGGAATGCATGATCAAAATTGCTCTAAACTATCAAGTGCTCCGTCAAGCCGCTTGACTCATTCAAACTTTCCATCAATCTCCGTCAAGGCTTGACTCAAGCATCAAACGAGTTTCTAGACGATCAATCATGCTTGACACGCTGTTTTGATCAAAAGTTTGACCTCATAGGGACTGCTTAAGTAAAAGACACAGTTGCTAATAAGTAAAAAAGATAATGTAACTAGTAATGTAATGTAACTACTTGGAAGTTAACATAATTTGATATTTGGATGTTACATAATGTGGTAACATAATCTAAAAATTATAATCTACATGATAAGATAAAGGCAAGGTTGATTAAGTGAATAGTAGTGAATTGAGAAGGTGTTTTTAATTATTGTAAATGTATTGAGTTATTTAAATTATTTCATTAAAACATTCTAAATCAGGATTGTTTTAGGCTCTGTATAAATTCTCTAATAGATTGGGTTTTCTACCTTTCCAAGTACATGAACTAAATTCATAACTATTTTTAATGAATGTGTGGTTTTCTATAAAATGATTAGCAAAACTAGATGTATGAATTGTTTTGGTCCAGACGGAATTTCAGGTTTATTTATTATAAATAGGTAGAAAAAAATTAAATAATACTAATAATAAACTCATACCATTTGTAATTATTTGGTTCGGCTCAAAAGTTAATTCTCCTTCATTTTCTCCAAGGCAAGCATACAGTGTCCTTACTCTTCTAAAAGTAAAAAAATAAATACTGTTATGTAGAAAGATAGACAAGATAGTGTTCATTTTTTCATTTATATAGATTGGCAAATAAATAACCAGTTATTTTCAACACAAGGAGAAAAAAATAAGCTGATCAAAGGAAGAGTGAAATAGTTATTTATGCACCTAGGGAGTAAAGTAAGCCATTATTCCCTGAGCGAAAAAGTTGGTTCTTGAGGCGAAGCTGAAGGAACCATGGTCCCTAAATCCCGAGGCGAAGCTGAGGGAACTCAGCTCAGACTCTTTAATTCCCGAGACGAGGCCGAGGGAATAACTCTAATTAGCTCACGAGGCGCAGCCGAGGGAGATAATTATCGCGAGGGGAATAATGGCACTTTACTCACGAGGTACATAGAATATTTTATCTCCAGTAGGAAGAAAATACACATTTTCGTCCATTGCACAGTTTTTATTTATTATTTTAATAAATAACAATAATTATAAGCACTTTTAAAAGCAGATATAAGAGATTCAATATTAAAAACAAATAAGAATTGGAATTAAACTCAAACAGAAGGTTATTTAGATGCAGGTTATAAACAAAGATAAACATGGTTGAAAAAAGCAGTGGCGCCAACCTGATTTCAACAACTTCATTACATTAGCCATTCATTTTCTACTATTTTTAAAATAATTAAGTTGCAATCTTTACTTTTTTGCCCTACTTTACTTTTTCGCTCTACTTTTACTTTTTCTCCCTACTTTTTGAGTTAAGGAATGAAAAGACTTACTTTAGTCCCTCTAAACTAATTCAAAATCATAACTTTTTCTCCCTACTGGAGATAAACTAGTTTTGTAGCCCAAACTTTGAGGCTTTCCTTACGCCTACAGTTTCCTCCAGTTATGACTGCAGGGTTTTTATTTTATCCGTTTGACTGGTGCATCATAGTTTCAACTCGAAGTGGTAACAAATTTAACTGCTCAGTTTATTATTGTTTCCAGTTAACAACTTCATGGATAGAATTCTGTAGGAGATTTGAGAAATCTTATTTAAGTGATAGTATCAAAGAAATAAACATCATATTTTATATGGTAGTTGTGAGAAACACGTAAATCCGGTAGTTTATCTTCGTTAGTTGTATGAGAAAGCAATTATAGTTTTTACTGACTTTTATAGTATTTCGGAAGTTAAAATATTCAAATTATTAGCTAAACTTAATAAACAAAAAACTTACATATTTTCTTGTGGGCGAATAACAGTACCAGTACTAGCTTTTGATAAAGGACTCCTTTTGTATTTACTAGGAATCTGAGACAAGTTTGTCACAGCATCATGGGACAAAGAGGAAGCACTTTCACTGGAACTGCTAGAGCTGTTATTCTCGATGCGATCTGGAGAACCTAAAATATAAGTATAAATTGTATTCTAATTGAGAAAACAAATATTATTATCTATACATAAAAAAGTCAACGTGTGTGTGTGTGTGTGTGTGTGTGTGTGTGTGTATGTTTGTTCTTTATACAAATCTACAGTTTTAGCCCGATTTTGATGAAAATTTGCACACTTGACCTTCAAAGCAAGGGGAAAATGACAGCCTACATGAATTTTGGAAATTTAAATTTGGTACACAGGGGTACACAAATGGTACACAATTAGGTACAAGTAATGAATACAGGGTCAATGTAATGAATACCATTGGTGATGCAAAAGCTCTTTAAGAGTAGAGTAATAGTTTTTATGTATTGTTTTGTCATATTTTACTTTAAGGGGGGGGGGATTTAAGATATTTTAAAATTAGCTTATCAAAGAGGAGGGGGTATAGAAATAGGTGGGAGAGATAGAATCTAGATATTCTTGCATAGTAAAATAATTTATAGGTTTCATTATGGTTGTTTATAAACTTATCTAATTATAATAACACTCCGTAGCGAAGCACAGGTACCCAGCTA
Organism: Gerris lacustris; assembly: GCA_951217055.1. Classification (NCBI taxonomy): domain Eukaryota; kingdom Metazoa; phylum Arthropoda; class Insecta; order Hemiptera; family Gerridae; genus Gerris; species Gerris lacustris. The sequence goes on along the minus strand of OX578285.1, from coordinate 37,175,340 downwards.
GTCTTAAAATATTTTAGGGATTAATCTGAATCAGAATAAGCTAAAAGAGTAAATAGGCTAAGAGGAAGGACAGATTCAAAAAGATGGTGTTGGTTTAGATCCAACTTAGAAAAGAAGTTCTGGAGTGGAACCGACAAGGTGTCAGGAGGAGGGACAGGATGAAAGGACTAAGAAACAGGACTTGGAAAAGTGAAAAAGGAGGCTGAACAAGTTAAGAAATCGGGGGTGAACTTAGGGACCTGGCTATGGATCAAGATGAGCGGCGTATTCTCCTGGATGTCCCATGCTATATGCCCCGTTTCCATTACAACAAATTTGTCCCGCAACATGTTGCCGCCACAATTTCCAGGATTTTGTTGAAATGGAAACAGTCTGCAACATGTTGTGGGCCATGTGCCGGGGACAAAAATGTGCCAAGCGACTGTGGGACACAACTTGTGCCACGGGCAATGGAAATACTTTGCAACATATCCCGGGAAAAGGCGCACGCGCGGTGCAGTCTATACTCGCTGCCCAAACCATAATTAAACCTTGCTCCCTACCTACACATGCTCTCTCGTTTGTGGGGGAGGTATTTTCAGTGTTCTGTTACTGAACTGTTGCGGAACTGTTTCCAATTGCACTTGTCCCGCAACATGTGCCTGCAACTTGTTAGAATGGAAACGGGGCTATAGGAGCCAAAGATATTTAGTAAAGTCAAGTAAAAACACTCTAGGTATTGTAATGAGGACTAGGTCTTAAAGGATGCAAAATGGAAATTTCACTTTCAGTGTTAAAAGCATTTTTAGTTTCTTGTCGTTCAGTAGCATCAATTAAGATAAGAAATGTGTTAAAAATTATTGTTTATAACCACTAATAAACACTAATGTTTAAAGAACTAATAAACACTAATGTTTAAAGAACTAATAAACACTAATGTTTAAAGAACTAATAAACACCTATGTTTAAAGAACTAATAAACACTAATGTTTAAAGAACTAATAAACATTCATGTTTAAAGAACTAATAAACACTAATGTTTAAAGAATTAATCAACACTAATGTTTAAAGAAATAATAAACACTGATATTTAAAACACTAATAAACCGAATTTAACTGTTTATTCTTACTAAACCAGTTAAATTTCTTATTGCTTTAAATAATTATCGCATTGATCAACAACCCTGCAGAAGCTACTAATAATGGGTGCTAACAGAGTGACTTCATACCCTTTAAGACTGGTCTTCATCTGGGAAACATTAATTATTATTATGACTCCAGCTTCTATACCTCAAGCTTTACGGAAAAAGTCAGATCTGGACAGAAAAATAATGCAGCCAAGTATGTCTTTTAACCACTAATAAATACTGGGTATTATTAGAAGTTGCTTCCTTACCTGAAGTATGATAAAGCCCCGGTGTAGATGGAAAGTTATTAATAAAAGTTTGTTGCTGCCTACAAGGGGAAACGGAAGTTACGCTCTCTTCACTGTACTTAGATAGAGTAGAAGACTCAAGAGACAGATTAGTATTTTTACCATCTCTAAATGAATTCACTGAAAGACCTTGAGTGTTTTCATAATATCCCTTGTTTATATTCTAAAAAAAAGAAGAATAACAAATATATTACACAAACGAGATAAATGATAAAGATGTAATATGAATCAAGTTCTCAAAAGGATTAGATAATTCATTAGAGACTATACGGTTTATTATAATTTAAAAGTTTTGCAGTTTAAGCTTTTTAAGTTATCATTATTTTGACATTGACTTTGTTGCTTATACTATTTGCTTGTGATGTTATGTTGATTTTAAATTACTTTTCATCTTAATTATTTTTTAATGATTGAACCTGGAGCTGTGTTATTTGAGTACAAATTTAATTATTTTGTTTGGATAATAAATGAGTATTTTGGTTGCGTTGTTATGGTGATTAAATCTAAAACTTAATTAATACCATAATTTTCTTTAGTCTAAATATTATCGAAGTAATAAATTAATATAGTATCCATAACAATAAATAATTGGGTGAACATTTTCTTTATCCAAGTGTAGCTTTTAGATAGTAATTTCTCTGTGTAAATCTTTTTTAGACATAATTAACCCTAGAACACTACCTATGCGTCAAAGTGACGTATTGAATTGATAAAAACGGCTGCCAGTCGCAGTCCCTCCCCCCACTACGTCCAATGGTTCCCAACGTCCCTGTATGCCTACCCTGTTTAATATTTTTTATAATAACATTTTTTTAACGCTTAGTTGAAAGAAATTTGACTGAAACAGATGAAAACATTACTGTGAATAGATGTTACCTGATAGAAAATTGTGTTCTTCTTCTTATTAATACAGAAATGTGTACCTACTTTTTTGTAAAGAAATATTCATGAATCGCCTATTTATTTATTATAAACCAAACTAATAATGCATTTTTAAGTAAGTTACTATATTTTGAGACTAAAAAATAGTTTAATTTAAATAAGATCCAATGATAGTCACAGTGATGTATCGGTAGTAACAACATATTAATATTTAGCAGTAGTATTCTAGGGTTAAGACACATTTTAATATTATCTCTAAAGTAAATACGTATAAGCTGATAACGTCATTTGAAGGAAGATGAGTTTAAATTGAATTATATGATATAACTTAGTATGTGGTAAGCTACTTTACTGCAAAATAAAATTAGTTGTTTTCACCAAGATTTTGCAGAACTCACTGGTGGTGAATTAAATAAATTCAGAGTAAAATTAATTAGTTTATTGCGGAAAATCCACAATACCAAATGTTTAATAAAAACTCAATTTTTCAGTGGATTTCAGACAACTAAAGAGGTTAAAACTGGTTTGTATTGAATCTAGCTATTTTAGTATTTTGAAAAAAAAAAAAAAAAAAAAAACTCATGCTTGTTCACTTTGAGTTTTATTCTCCAATATAAAAATGTATACTTATGTAAATTTTCACCGTAAGAAGAGCCTGTGAATATTAGCCATATTCACAGGCTGATGGTTAAGTAACTAATTATATGAATAGAAGATCGGTGTATCTGATTGGTTAACAGCCTTTCAACTTCTCTTTAGCTTGGGCTTAGGACTAATATTATTTTTTTTTATCTTACTTCTTTCATATTGTGCTAACTTCTACTAAACACACATGTTTTTAGCTATCCTCATGTAACTATCAATGCAGCAATTATCAGCTCCATAATTATTAAAATTTTGAGTGTATTTAGTAGAGTAAGTATTAAATATAGGGAACTATTAAATAAATCAGTATTATTTTCAAACAAAAATTTAAAATATTTACGTGAGTAACTGGTGGAAAATTATTTTTCTGTCTGGATCCATGATCACCTTCAAGGTGATTTACTTCAACAGTTTCACTAACAAGAGCAGGTGAACTTTTAAAAATCTGTGGGAAAAAGTTATTATTAGTACAAAAATTATTATTGTAATAATTGATCTATTGAATCAAACAATCTAGAATTTATAAATAAAAATCTAACCTTTACAAAATTTTGAATCAAAATTTCAATAACAACATTACAAAATTTAATATCCATAATAGCTGCAACAGTCTCCTCTTCAGGTCTGAGCAGTGTTGGACCAAAACACACTGCTAAATTGCTGACAGTCATTAAATTCTTATCACAATGTGCTGCAACCCTAAACAAACAAGCATAAAAATAACTAAAACTGTGTGTAAATTTCTGGAGCAAATGTTAAAACTTTTATCTACGATTGATACAAAATATAAACGTTGTATCTCTGTTTAGATGAGTAGAAAGTGATACTCTACGTACTTGTATTCATTGTGCATGCGCGTCTCATAGTTCTGAAGAATTCCTCTTCAGCTTTACGCACGATTAGCGAGTTTGTTTACATTTAATAAAACTAATTTGCTGTTCTTTTATTAAAGTAACTGTTTATATCGAGTTTTTAGTGTAAAACAATGAGTGAATCAAGTGACTTTGACGAAAATGTGGAGAATAATACTCCTCCAGAAATAATTAATTCGGCAAAAAATACAACTCAAGAATTAATGCCATCTTTATCAAGAGAGAGATACAAACTTACATACTGCAAGTTTATTTTTTTCTGTATTTATTATTTAAATCTATCATTCGTAGATAAAGTACGGTACGCAACTCGTGCGAAAAAGGCATTTTGCATTGCTCGTGTGGTTTTACTACCCTCGCTTTCGCTCGTGTGCAAACTCCACACTTGCATGCAAACTGCTACTTTCCGCACTCGACGCGGAATTTCTCTTTTTTTATCTTTCTTCTAAATAATAACATAAATTTAGACAATAATATAATATTTTATAAAATATATAAATGATGAGGGTAGTTTAGTAGACATCTAATAATTCTCGAAGCTAGATTGGAAGTAATAGTAGAGATATATGGACCAAGATTTATTTATTAGAGCTTTTCCCTCAGTGCTAAACATCATCAATGATCATTACAGTAAAATTTTCCTTAAATGTAGCATTTGTAGAAAATCTGGATATTGAAGAAGAAACTGAATATAAAGAAATTATAATAATAATAATTAAAATGGCAGAACTTAGAACTTAGTTAGGAATGTCAAGGTAAAATTAAGTCTTTTTTATTTGGTTTAAGTATTCTTTATTTCGGTCATCAAATTCGACATGCTTATGGCAGTTGGATGTGCCAATATTCCTGCCAAATTTCATGATTTTAGCAGTCTTAAGGTAAGTGTCCATCTGAGACTTTTTAGCCTTGAGACTCGCTCTCGATACTAAAATCACTAGTGGACGTGGGGCTGAGACTAGTCTCGGAGAGTTACCGCTAAAGTCTCGGAGACTCGCAGAATAACAAGTCGACAAGCTCTTCCTCTGTGTCTCGAGACTCAGTCTCAGAGTTCGAATCCGTTTCGAATAGCTGAGACTAGTCTCCGAGACATACCTTCACTCCATCCCTTCAACTAATACAATTATATTGTTTTCTTCTTTTTTATTCTAATTTAATTATCTTTATTCTCATATTCTGAACAACATTAAGAAAAGAGTATTCGTTTCTCCTGATCGAGCTTTATTAAGTTAATGATATTTTATGAAATGTTTTATGAAATTATGGCTAAGTAAAAAATACCGGATTGAGGGTTAAAAGATATAAATTGGTATGCGAAATAGGTATTGTTATCTGCTACATAAACCACCTAGAAATAAAATATTATAACTAAAGCTGACTGAAGAATATATATATGTAATACATATATTATTTATTTCCTAAAAATGGAATAAACATAGCATATGATATTTTTATACATTTTATTAATTTATTAGAGCTGAATACGTATAATTGATATTTATATAAATAGGTAATAAAAACATTTACTGCTAAATTATTTATCTACATAGATAAATCTAAATCTTTTGTCTGTAGTTCATTGTCCAGAATTGAAAATTTTTTGGATACTTTTTCATTTCAAACATTAAGATAATTAAATCCGGCCTTAAGTTTTTCCTTGTGTATCTGATGTATATAAGTTCGTCGCCACCGATGCAAAACTGGCTGAACGAAATATATTTTTAAGCTATGGTGCGGACCAAAATGTTGCACATGTTATATGTTTGGCTTTATCTAAAATTATTGAGTAAAAACCAAGTTAATTATAAAAATAAAATGGTTGTGCAGTCCATAGTCGATGTCTCGCGTAAAAAATGATATTACTTGGTATTTTGCACATGAAAAGATCTTTAATATCTTTAATTTTCATAAAATGATTTTTTTTTTAAAAAAAAGAACTATTATATTACTTGCTTCGTTTAGCATTGTACTTTTATTATCGTATAATATGTATGTACTGTCATAAAAAGTTTACTTTTTCATGGTTTTTTTCTTTAAAAGGGATCTTTAATCGTTTAGCCTACATAATAAGCCTATAGCAACTCATTCTCAGCATGCTAGTTATTAATACGTATTTTATTATTATAATATTGCAATGTTTGTAGGAATAGCGTCGCAAAATATATAGTGTCTTTCTACGAGATTTGCCAACATTAAAAAGTCTGAACTGTTGTGCGTCTTCGATTTCTAGATCATTTACTAGAGTGTGCAAATCCCAGCCCAACTTCTCCTTTTTTTTTAAATAAAAAGTTGTGGGGCAAGCATCAATACGTAAAATCAATGCTGACGGGGATCCTCCATTGGGCGAGTCTCAGACGAATCTGCGGGATGATCTCATGTGGACACAAACCTGAGAGTAGTCTCGGAGACTCCACTCTCCGAGACTCGACCGGGTCTGATATTGCTCTCAAGTGGACAAGGTTTTGAGACTAATCTCGAGACTAGATCTCGCGATTTAGTCTCAGGTGGACACCTAGCTTTATAGATTTGGTTAATGTTCAAAGAAGCAAATGAACAGACACTCTTCATTATACATACACACACACACACACATATATATATATATATATATATATATATATATATATATATATATATATATATATATATATATATATATATATATATGGATGACAAGAGGTTAGCGTTTGCTTTATTAGGTGTATAAACCTAATAATTGACATGCAACATGATGGACACCACTTCACTTAAGCAGCTACACAGAGTCGGGAATCAAGATCTGATCCTGATTTCAAAGCAAAGATTAGCGCCCCATCCACTGTCGTTCATTCCGTAAGGAAAGCCGATTCCGTCAAGGGGGGGGGGGGGGTTCAAGAGGAAAGAACAGCAGGATTATAATCTTACAAGATCATACCGTCGCGCCATCCTCTCCATTCTTGTCAACCGATAAGTTTCATGTGGATGGGATAGAGATAACTATAGAGATACACGGTCGTTCTTTCCGTAAGGAAAGCCGATTCCGTCAAGAAAGAGTGTCAGTGTATGGGGTTCAAGAGGAAAGAACAGCAGGATTATAATCTTGCAAGATTATCCCAGTTAGGCAACAAATCCCAAAGGTTTGTATGACATGACACGCTTTCCCTCGACGAGACGACATTCCCTTGGAAAGTGAGAGGAAAGAGACCAACCACACGCGTTCTTTCCTTCTGGCCTCACAAAATTTAAAAACAAACAGGATTATGCTATTTCCTGTGGATGGGCAAACGAAGGGATTGTAGTCTCACGATAAGCCTGCAGGATGGAATGAGCAGATTGTCTCACAGGAAAGTGGTTGTGTGGATGGTAATGAACATGATTATCAATCATGCCGTGCTTTCCTTCGCGATTAAGAAAAAGGAAAGTCTGTCGGGAAAGAACGACAGTGGATGGGGCGCTATTACATCAATGAGCTACCAAGGAACCTGGTTTATTAACTTAATCCAAACAACTGAAAGTTACACATTATTGAAAATAAATAAACTTTTAGTTAAACATACAATTTAATAGTTGGAAAAAAAATTTCTGACTTACTTGTGTAGATGATTCATTAGAATTTCAAGAACATTGAAATTCGATTTTGGAAGATTATGAACTAAAATATGAATCTCATCCACGCGTTGCACATAATTTTCAAGTTCTAAAAATAACAAAAATAGATTTAATAGTAAAACTCATACAGTTAATAAACAGGTCAAGTGTGTGCTGGTCAGCACACAGTGAGGGTCCGTAGGCCACACTGTATAGTTTAAGTAGTACCCTATTGACGGTGTTTTTTAAAATGCTAAAAAGCTTACTTTGAACTATCCTATGGGTCTGATATTCTCAAAACACATAAACAAACTTCCGATAAAGTATTTTTTTGCCACTGGACCAGACTACAGCCATATAAATACATCGAAAATAAAAATTATTAAAAAGCGTATTTTGTCAATAAAAAATAAAATATTTTTTTCAAAATTTCCAAAAAGTGGCATCTTTACTTTTGGTCGAAGAATGTTCAGGAATTTTTTCAGATTTTTTGCACTTCACATACGCGAGATAGAGGGGGGGGGGGACACGTTTCACACCCACTTCAAACTCGCCTACGCTCGCCCTATCAAAGTTATAACCAAAGAATTATATATGATACCCCTCACGGTGTTGAAAAAAAATGTAAAATTTTTAACCCTTAAGTTTTTTTACCCTAATTTTTTTGGAAAATATTTTTTTTAAGTCGCTATATTTTAAAAATATGTGGGTAGGTACAAGACACACATGCCAAATTTCAAAGCGATCGGACGAAAGGTGTTGCCGTGAGAGCATGCGACAGGACGGACGGACAGACACACGCAGGAAAATATAAGGGTCCTTTTTTGCCTACGGACACTAAAAATAAACAAGTAGAAGAACAGAATAATTGTGTACTTACTGGCAGCAATTATAAATTTGCTGTGGAGGCTAAAAGTCATTATTGGCTCGGATAATGTTCTCAAATAAGTTTTAATAGCTGAAGTAATAGTTTTACTTTCCCACTCACATGGATCGTCTAAAGTCAATTTATCCCATTTCTTTTTGTCAGAAGCCAAAGACAGTAACTTATTTACTTTGGAATTAACGCCAACCACCCTATATAAACCTTGCTCTTCTAAACCTAAAAACATCATTTCATAAAAATTAGTAAATTTAAAGAAAAGAATCATAAAATGGCCAGGAATCAAGATGACAAAACCCTGATTTATTTTTGATATTGTTTTTAAAATGCTTCTTTACAAAAGTGCATAAAATATTAATGGACTAAGTACAGAGAAAGTAAGTAGAAATACATAGAACAAGTACAGAATACATAAAATTAAAAACTATACCTCTGGTTTCAATAATTTCAATGCACTTAGTTAAAAAGACTAAACTGCCTTCGTCGACAATGTCATTTTCTTCAACTTTATGGCTTTTCACAGGTGCAGGTGTACAGTAATTCTGAAACAGAGATAAATAAATAAATAAATATATATATATAGATAGTAAAAAAGAAAACTTAGACTAAACAAAACTACAGTTATGATAAGTTTATAACTAGTTTTATACTTGTGTTTATTCCTAGAAATGTCTTTAATAGGTAGTGTAGTTTTGATAAATTTAAGTTTTTATTTTTTGTCGAACGTACATAGGGTATTTGTATGTTACCTGTAACAGTGCAATTTTTTAATTACACGCTACATTGTGGGTAATACTATTGGTTAATGGACACGTCCATCGATAGAGTTGCCCAGTGATTGGCGATCGATTAGTTGATGGGAGACTAGGAGATGTGGTTTGTGAGAGAGTGGGACTTTGTAGTCAGTTGTCATTAGTTGATGGAGTAATAAAGCTATTTTTTTTAAGAGAGTTAAGTGACCATGTGCTCAGTGGCGAGTCACTTCGTTATATTTTATTTTGACAAAACCCTTTCGGTACTGAGGTAGGAATGGAAGGTAGTGCACTACAGACTGGGTTGTTTTTTCAGACTGGCCTCCTTCAACCCGAGTCATTACTAACTCCACACAAAACTTCTTTAAAACTTTCTCACCATTCATTTTATATCTCCTATTTTTTTCATCTCATTTGGATTCAAGTTATTTGTGCAATTTGATGATTTTAGTTAAATTAATTATATTTAAAATATTTTGTAAGAATCCTAAATTAATTCTAATTGATTTTAATTTTGTAATGTTGGTTAATGTTGAAACAAAGTCAATAAATATTGGAGCCGTTACCCGAAACGACATTTCCAGAATTTCCAGTTCTCAAAATTAAAAAATATATATAAATATTTTTTTCACTAATTAATTACGTCCATAGACGTGTAAAGTACCGAAAGGGGTTTTCTTTTACTGGTGCGTTTAAGTTTCTTTTCTTTTTTTGAAGACTATTTTTATTGTGATATAATTATATTTTTTTGAGATGGTGGTATTAATTTTTCTTAAGATATAATAACCTCAAGCAAAAGTTGTTGAACAATTATTTTATCTACGATTGATACAAAATATAAACATTGTATCTCTGTTTAGATGCGTAGAAAGTGATTATTTACGTACTTGTATTCATTACACATGCGCGTCTCATAGTTCTGAAGAATTCCTCTTCTTTACCACCCTAGGGCGGTAAAGAAGAAGAATTCTACAGCTTTACGCACGATTAGCGAGTTCGTTTACATTTATCAAAACTAATTTGATGTTTTTTTAATAAAAGTAACTGTTTATATCGAGTTTTTTTGTGAAAATCAATGCGTGATTTAAGTGTACAACTAATGAAAATACAACTAATGAATTAATGTCATCTTTATCAAAAGAGAAATACAAACTTACATAAAGGAAGTTTATTATTTTTTTCTGTACTTATTATTAAAATCAAACAATCGTAGATAAAGTACGGTTGGCAACTCATTCAAAAACGGCATTTTGCATTGCTCGTGTGGTTTTACTAAACTCCACACTTGCATGCAAAATGCTACTTTCCGCACTCCACGTGTAATGTACTATTATTTACCTATATTGGACCATTTGGATTGGGCTTTCGTCCATCCCGTCTCTACTATTCCTCGGAGCTGGTAGTATACCTTTGCAGGTAAAGATACCTCCCTCCATTATGTCCTTACATTCTCACAGCAAGAAGCTTAGCCTTATTTTTAAAACATTTTCTTGGGCATTTAGTTTGTCAATATTAAACGATCAAGATCCTACTAGGTTGTTTTACTGGAAAAATGTGAAACATTTAAAATTCTATAAGGAGTATTACCGGTTCCTTTCCATCCATGATATCCAGCCACTGCTTTCTGTCTTCTTCGGATAAAGCTTGTAATGTAAAAATTATTCCAGGCCTAAAAATAAAAAGTACTATATATGAAATATATTTACAAATTTGTAAACAAGCAGTTTATACATAGATTACTTTATACTATAGATGTTATACAGGAGTCAAGTGGGAATAAGGACATCTAGAAATTCTCCTTTAGTAAAATAATTTTAATGCTTCTAGACGGTAGTTTGTAAACACATCGAATTAAAAATAACACTCAGAAGCAAAGCAAAGAAATACAGCTAATTATAATACAAAATTGTTCCATAAAGCAGTAGATTGTTGCCAGTGGTTTTATTTATGTCATAAACAGAATAATTTTTCTATTTGAGTTAAATTTACTCTGAGTTAATTATCTTAATAGAAACCACTCACTAACTTCTAATATTTAATGTTTAATTCTTGTAAGACTATGTTTTTAGAATATTTTTCTGTCCCCTTGTTAATAAAAATGCTTACAATGCTAATTAATATAGTTTGTTGTATTAAAAGAAAATAGTTACTTATCAATAGAAGTGAGGTCAAAACAGAAACGTTTTTCAATTGAATCAGACATTCTTCGAACACAAGATGCAAGATGTAGGATCATCATTTCGGCAGTATTCTGAAACAGAAATAATTTACAATTTATTCAAATTTTAGAGAAGGTACAAATGAAATCAGATGAACCCCATCCCATAAGGTATGTTTCCAACAGGTAAGTTTACGAGCCAGCTAGTAGGAAACCAAGTGAGTTTGTAAAGCCCGTGTAGTTTACAGGGGCAGTAAACTATCCGGGTCAGTTGGGTGGTAGACACCATAGCAGAGCAATGTCAGGTAACGCTATTAATCAAGTTATAATTGCTTCTATATTACTGTTAAGTGAAAAACTTTTCGATATAGTGTGGAAAAAAGGATAAATCATCAGTTCCTTTAAATCACTAAAGTTTTGGCTGGTAAATATTGTACACTCCAGCCCCACTCTTTTTTTTATTATTCTACCTACGAACAACGTTTGGATCAACACTTTTTTTATAATTTTGATTTTTTTTTCTATAATATTTCCACACTTTCAACAGCTTTTCAACAAATTCTTTAACAACTTGCCCATTAGTTTTGTCATACAGCACTACCCGGTTTAATTTGATAACTGTAATCACTATGACTAATGTTCCATAAAACATCTCATATCCCACATACAGTTCCAAAAAAAATTATTAATATATTCACTATTCCATTTGAAGTGGCAAATAGAATAGTGAATATAATAATAATTTTTTGGAACTGTACGTGGGATATGAGAGTTTATGAAAATACACTATGAAATTCTACAAATGGGAACGGAATCAGTGTAGAACCAGCAGCTAGTGGGCTAGAAGATCACTTGACCAGTAACTAGCTCATAAAGTAGCCAAGTCTTCAACTGCAGCTACCACTAGATGAGTAAACGATAAGAGGACAGTAAAGCAACAGGGTAATTTCCTGCGGCGGTTTCCTCTCTAATTTGGGTCTTAAGTTCTTCCAAAGTGTGAGGACAATGTTTGAACACCTTTTCCTTGAGGTAGCCCCACAGGAAAAAATCGCAAATGCTCAAATCCGGTGATCTCACGGGCCACCCCAGGTCACCCCTCAGAGAGACAAGGCGCAAGAACGGCCGTTTTCGAAAAACGTGCAGATGGCGAAGCCTCGATGTCCAAACCATGGTAACGACTGAAAATGGGGTGAGTGGGCGGACACAATGAGACCCCTCCCAGGTTCCTATCCCTACCACAAGGGATGTAGTCACCCTTCCAAACTGCACTGCTTGTTTCACCCCACCCTGTATTTGAAAATATTATAACCAAATTGATAAAAAATAATAATACTCACAAATTTTCCAACCATTTGATTGTAAGGAGTCATGCGGAATTCTTTTACAGGTTTTGCATATTCACAATACTGCTTCGTCCATGTTGTTCCAAAAGCTTCTAAAAATATAAAATGAAGTCGGAGTTAATATAAACAAATAGAATAAAAACAAACTTACAACAGTAACAAAAATTAAAACATACTTTTCTCCATTAAAAAAAGGTATCCTTCTCTTGACATCTTTTTATAGGTATTACCAGCATCCAAAGGTTTCTAAAAAAACAAAAAAATAAAAATAAATAACTAACTAAAAGTTTGAAAACTTCAGTTTTTAAGATCAGAAACACTAAAAAACTTTTGCAGAATTATTCCTTATTTAGTTTGAAGTACTATATTCTTATACTATTATAAGGATGTACACAATATATTGACAGGCAAATGCATGTAAGGTTTCAGAGATAATTTAGAACCCTTTTTGTTTGCAAACAATTCCAGGAATTTCCAAATAGAGCAGGAGCTTTTTCCATTTAACTTTTTGAATTGCTCAATCCTCAACCAAATAAAATATAATAAATAGAATTAACCCTTTCGAACCGAGTGAACAACGTAGTGGTCATAAAGGAATGCTATGCATTGACGGACGACCGCCCATGCAGTCGAGGCCAGGCGTGTTATTTCTTAATTTTCTCCCTACTCCTAGGAATAGCAGAGCAGTCCGGAAATAGTCTCAGGCATCATGAAGGGTTGTGCTTTTAACAACCCTGCTGTGGTTTCACATTTCTGCAAGTATTTTACTTCCTACCGGCCCTTTAATCCTGAAGACTATTTTTACCCTTCTCTCAAGTATTTTTCTTTAACAGATAATTTTATTTATTATATTTGCTCTGAATACAGAACTGTTTTACACTTATTGACGTCGGAGGGAAAGGGTTAGTTACAAAAAGTGACTAATTTTTCTACCTAGTACAATAAGGGCTTAACATTGTTATATATGAATGTTAAGTTCTTTGGAGATAAGTAAGTTCCACAAAAATATTAATAGAATCAATCAATTTTAGTTAAAGTAACATTTTCACCCACTGTTTGTCTTATTTCCATGGTACGCTTCATAAGTGATTCAGTCTCATCCCGTGTGGCAATAAAATTATCCCGAGTCTGAAATAAATAATATGATATAATATCATAAAATAAAAATATCATAGCTAAATAAAATGCAAATTTATATATAAAAAAAATTAAATTACATATATATATATATATTATATAAAAATATATTTACATATTTAAGATTATTTAAATGTTTGACCTTTTGTATTCGCATTTGTAGTTCAGTCATGTAAGGTTTAAAATCTTTGGCCACTTCATGTCCCTGATGATAAAAAGTAAGCCAGCCAATCATAAAAGTCAGTAACTAGAAAAAAACCAACATTAAGTTAGTAGACAGTCAATACACTGGGGAATAAATACACCATAAAATAAAGTAACACCTTGTTTTTGCACGAATAGCAATTAATAGTTATTTATGCACCTAGGGAATAAAGTAATATTTATTTTATAAGTTTAAGAAGTTAAAAAAAATAAAATAAAATAAAGATTACTAAACCAAAATTTTGGTTTCAATTTATGTTAAAAAATGTTAGTCTAGGTAATTTTAAGGACAGCATATAGCTGGGATTATTTTCTACGAATCTGCTCAAGTTAAGGAATATTAACAACTTGCAATTTGCTTGTGGGGGGGGGGGGATAAGCAGCAGGGATAATTTTAAAATTATTCCTACAATGATTTATCAAGATTAAATTTTTAAATTGTTGTGACGGGCAATCTCAAGACATTGATCTCCAGGAGATCTAGATTAATCTGGTTATTATGTAGCATACTATTTTAATGAAGTTGCTTTATAACACAAAATTCCTTCACATTATCCCAATATCTATCTCCAGAAGATCTAGATTATTCTGGTTAATATGTAGCATACACTATTTGAATGAAGTTGCTTTTTACACACACAATTCCTTCACACAATCCAAATATCTCTAGAAGATCTAGATTAATCTGGTTATTATGTAGCATACTATTTTAATAAAGTTGCTTTTTACACACACAATTCCTTCACACTATCCCAATATCTCTAGGAGATCTAGATTAATCTGGTTATTATGTAGCATAATATTTTAATAAAGTTGCTTTTTACACACACAATTCCTTCACACTATCCCAATATCTCCAGAAGATCTAGATTATTCTGGTTAATATGTAGCATACACTATTTGAATGAAGTTGCTTTTTACACACACAATTCCTTCACACTATCCAAATATCTCTAGAAGATCTAGATTAATCTGGTTATTATGTAGCATACTATTTTAATAAAGTTGCTTTTTACACACACAATTCCTTCACACTATCCCAATATCTCTAGGAGATCTAGATTAATCTGGTTATTATGTAGCATAATATTTTAATAAAGTTGCTTTTAACACACACAATTCCTTCACACTATCCCAATATCTCCAGAAGATCTAGATTATTCTGGTTAATATGTAGCATACACTATTTGAATGAAGTTGCTTTTTACACACACAATTCCTTCACACTATCCAAATATCTCTAGAAGATCTAGATTAATCTGGTTATTATGTAGCATACTATTTTAATAAAGTTGCTTTTTACACACACAATTCCTTCACACTATCCCAATATCTCTAGGAGATCTAGATTAATCTGGTTATTATGTAGCATACTATTTTAATAAAGTTGCTTTTTACACACACAATTCCTTCACACTATCCCAATATCTCTAGGAGATCTAGATTAATCTGGTTATTATGTAGCATACTATTTTAATAAAGTTGCTTTTTACACACACAATTCCTTCACATTATCCCAATAATGAGTGTTATAAGCAAATTGAAGATTATCATTATCTTGAGATGAGATTATACGACAATATTATAACATGTTATAGCAGAAATCGATAATTATTAAGTGAACCTAATACTTCGTCCCTAATAGCAAAAAAATAATGAGTTTTGGAATTCAGAATATGAATTATTTTTTATCATTCATCTTTTATAAACTTAAGTCAAGAAACAAAAAGGCGAATAGAATCAATGCTAAATAAGTAAATAAACTAAAAAATTATACTCAACAATTTCAACGAATTCAAACTTCTTCCTTTCTTGAACTTTTTGTAACAAAAAAACGTATTCTAAACTAGCTTGAATAAAGTGTCTTTGTTCCATTTCTAAAGTTGCATCAGCCTAAAAAATATAAAAAACATTAATACTTTTAAAAAAACAATATTATTAGCAGACTTAATAAAAATAGAATGCCAATTTGTGAGGCACATAGCTTCACTTCAGTGGGGTAACACTAATTTCTAAGCAATATTAAATGTGTGTGGACAGTTGAAACTAATATGTGACCAGCAACGGGCTAATTAAGACCTCCCATTCAAATTTTATAATTTCATCAATATTAGACGAGTAGTTCTTAAAATATGGTGGTACACAAAAATGTTGATGGATAGACCGACAGTTATGACCAAAAATGTTCACCAATGACTGAAATTTCTCTCCAGGAATTTTTTAAATCGAGACATTAAAATATTTATTTATTATATAACATTATTTATATTTCTACAGAATGATGGTCACAATGCTTTTGCTACCTGAGCAAACATTTTTTTGATAATATAGTATAACTACCAGGGGAAAAAAATCCTTACTGAAATAGTATTATATATATAAAAATAAACAAAACACAATAAAGCACAAACCTCTTGCAGGACGGTATCTTGTTTCTTTGTAGAAAGATTTAAATAACGCTCTTGACTTTGACAAAATTTTGATGTTTGTTTTTCAAACTTCTTCTTCCCTTCCTGCGAACAAATAGACATAAGAAATGATTAGTTATTCATGCCAAGAAAATAAGCCATTCCTTAATATTATTATTATAGAAGGGACAGAGAGAGAGAGAGAGAGAGAGAGAGAGAGAGAGAGAAATTTACTCTAAATCTGGCAGTAAGGTCCATCTTATAAAATAATAATAATATAAATTTATAAAAATGTTATACATACAAACCACAACTTGTATGTATTTTTTTCAATTAAATATGATACGCTAAAATACATACACACAAATACATCCTCCTGTGCCCCTCTTTAAGGATTTTAGGGGTGGGAAACGTAATTTCTACTCATCAAAATAAGCATATGACATATTTATATTCTTGACAGCGTGTAAAAAACTACATTTTTAGTATCCCCCAAAGAAAAGAAAAATTTCTTGTGCGCCCTAACCCCTTGGTCACATAAATTGTAATCAAGAATAATGTCAGTAAAAATCAGAAAATGTCAAAAACATATGATATATAACTGAAAAAGTAATTGAAATACAAAGACTCAATAAGACGAAAAAATCTTTTTTCCGTGGTAGGCTGTGAAATAGTAACTTTAGAGCCAAAAAAACATAGCTAAAATCCATTTTTTCATTACGTGGACTTAAAAAATCTTTTCATTACTCCTAGCTGTAAAGAAAAATTTTTTTTACGCCCTAGGACGAAAAAAAAAATTCTTTCGTGCTGGTAGTTATCAAAACTTCCGTTTTTAGCACTGCAATCTTTGTAGAAATGCTTCTTAGTATGATTAAAATCCGTTCGATGTCAATGCGTTTATTTATCTTTTCTTATAGTGTAACCCCTTTTTAAGGTTTCTTTTGTTTAAATCTTAAGTATGTACCTACTAATATTTGTTATTATTATATTTATTATTGATTAATATTTAATGTTTTTTCATTGTCTGCTACCTTGGAAAAAATAGCATATGCTACTCGCCTGTGAAGTGTTTTCTCTTTCCCTTGCCGATATTTACTGTCTCGCTTCACTCGACAGTAAATGTAATTGCCGCGGTAAAGAAAAAACTCACTTCACAACCTAGTAACATAATATACTATTTTTTGTTTCTTATTTTACAATTTTCTAAAAAAAAAAATAAGGTTAGCAGATTTTTTTTGACTTTAGATTTGTGTTCTTCATGTTTTGAAGATATTCAAACGCCAATTTTTTTTTTTTTCTTGAAAAATTAGGTCAAAAACACAATTTTTCCGAACTTTAGGCGCATTTTCCGGGAAAACTGTATGTATAGGAGAAATTTTGATTTCAGATTCAGCACACAAAAATACTTCAGAAAAGGACATTTTCATTCTGAAGCGTTTTTTTGGAGAACAGTGTT
Organism: Gerris lacustris; assembly: GCA_951217055.1. Classification (NCBI taxonomy): domain Eukaryota; kingdom Metazoa; phylum Arthropoda; class Insecta; order Hemiptera; family Gerridae; genus Gerris; species Gerris lacustris. Next base: position 37,157,622 of record OX578285.1, on the reverse strand, counting down.
ATCTTAAAAACATCCAAGAGAAGCATTTTCACAAGCATTAAGTTCCTAACTTCAGAAGATCATAAAAAAATGTCTTAGTGAGTCCGAAGAGAGTAAGGCAAACCTTGATGCAAAAGTTTAGCTCTCTTGCTATCCTAGAGATACTATGATGGATGAGTGAGGGGTATTTGGAAAACATATATATAGAGCATAAACAAAATAGATTTTCCCCTCTAAAAATAAAAAAAATTGCAAATGAAATTAAAACTTACTTTAACTCCACCAATGTGTTTCTTTCGAAAATTCTCCAAAGGAGATATTATTTGCCCAAAAGCATTCTCCATCTAAAAATTATGATAAAATTATAAATAGAAAATCTAACACGGAAATTAATTTATTAAGACAAATATTGAAAAACTAATTTAAGCATTTTAATGTGTATCCATTTTTATAAAACTTTATACCATGCGTGTAAAATTTCAACTATATACAAGCAGAAGTTTTTGTGTAGTGAAGTGATATATTACAGGGCATGTAAGTTAGTGGAAGGGAGTAGAAAGGCGCACGGTTCCCCCCTACACAACTCTTTATTATAATCATCCTTTTTAACTATCAATTCATCATAATTAATTATTTTCTTAATCATAAAAGAGGTGCAGTAAACAAACAACATCTTCACACAAAATGAATTGTATTTGAAACCATTTGACCGGTTTTGGCAGTTCGAATGCAGCCTTCTTTATTGTTTCTGCTGGTTGTTTGGTAATTGAACTACACCTCTTCTTAAGTCGATGATATTTTCTTAATATTCAATATTGATTGCATTAAACTCGCTTCAATGATAAAACCACGCGATTCTTAGCAAAATTGAATTTGAGGATAGCGAGGATTAGCCAGAAGTAAAAGGCAAAGTTTTAGATTTACCGATGTTTCAGAAATTATATTTCCTTCTTCAAGGTATAAAACAAAGAATGGTGATAATAAATAAATATTTAATAACAATTGCTCTACTCACCATTCGTGACCTTTCTTCTTCTATGCCTTGAATTAGTTTTCCAAACTCTTCAAGGGACTTAGATATGACTACCTCATCATCAGTTTGAGTGGTTCCAATGCATTCAATTTTAAAATTTTGTAAAGATTGAGATAATGTCGATTGAGCACGTGATAAATCTGGAAAAATAAAAAAAATATATATATATAGAATAATACTGTTTAATCAATTTGTTCTTTGATATAAAGTCAAAAATTCTATTTATGGATGGGAAGTAAAACAAAGTTTAACAGCCCCTTGAGAAGAGTTGATGATGATTCTTGTACTCAAAAAAACAAAACAAAAAAAACCAACAAGGGGTCAGTGTAGAAGAGAAACTATTGACTACACAAAATTATGTGGTACAAATCCCAGAATAGTGTGACATGTTTTACACTGATGATTACTGATTACATCAATTAACTGTGTGAAATTGACCAATCCCTTCCTGTAGAACCTAATGCTGTAATCCAAGAATAGTGAGACATGTTTTACACTGATGGTTACTGATTACATCAATTAACTGTGTGAAATTGATCAATCCCTTCCTGTACAACCAAATGTTGCAATCCCAGAATAGTGAGACACGTTTTACACTGATGATTACTGATTACATCAATTAACTGTGTGAAATTGACCAATCCCTTCCTGTACAACATAATGTTGCAATCCCAGAATAGTGAGACATGTTTTACACTGATGATTACTGATTACATCAATTAACTGTGTGAAATTGATCAATCCCTTCCTGTACAACCAAATGTTGCAATCCCAGAATAGTAAGATATGTTTTACACTGATGATTACTGATTACATCAATTAACTGTGTGAAATTGACCAATCCATTTCTGTACGACCTAATGTTGCACAACAAAACGTAAAAGAAAATATCTTGAGATTAAATATTTCTTTCTCAAATTATAATTATAATTCGAAAAAACACATTTACTACTTAATTAAATTTACAGTAGTACCCCCCATATTTAACTCCTACAGTAATTTACGCTTAACCCGTTTTTGTTTCAGTTGAGCCGCCATATTCACTAAAAATATAGCGTAACACTGGATTGTAAATATAGAATGACACTCACGATAACAAGAAACGAATTAATTTTTCAAACCAATGAATGTAAGCAATCAACATGAACCATGAACGTTCAAGTTAAGTTCAATTTTGTCATATTTTCATTTAAGAGGGGGGTGAAATAGAAAAACAGGAAAAAAATTATTTTTAATTAAAAATTAGAAATATTATTATTTTTGATCTGATTTCAACTGTTTATAAATAAAAATGTTTATTGTTAACTATCAGCTGGTTAATATATCCGATCAGCTGTTTATAAATAAAATTGTTTCCTGTTAGATATCAGCTGTTTAATATATACCGTTTTTCATAACAAATGTATGTGTTTGTTATTCTTTTTAAAAATGCATTGAGTGGTTTGTTTACATAATTTATAGTGTTTGTTATTCTTACATAAATGCAAATTAGTTATTAAGCCAAATAAAATAATCAATAAAAAGTGGATTTCTTAAAAATAGCGATGCGGAGTTACATCTCCCGTCAACAACAGTAGGGCAAGTTTTTTATAAATGTGATCATGCCGTGATGCAAACAAATTAATATAATATGAATTTTAACACATGAATAAAATGCACGCTCAGCTCAATATTGCAAGCAGACAACTGCATTGCACACCTAGTTTTATAAATCTGTAAGGATTTGTTATCCTGAATAAAAAATGTTAATGGTTCTTTTCATAATATATTCGAATAATAGTTATTTATGCACCTAGGGAGTAAAGTAAGCCATTATTCCCTGAGCGAAAAAAAGTTGGTCCTTGAGGCGAAGTCGAAGGAACCATGGTCCCTAAATCCCGAGGCGAAGCCGAGGGAATTTGACTCTTTAATTCCCGAGGCGCAGCCGAGGGAATAACTCTAATTAGCTCCCGAGGCGCATCGGAGGGAGATAATTATCGCGAGGGGAATAATGGCACTTTACTCACGAGGTACATACAATATTTTATCTCCAGTAGGAAGAAAATACACATTTTCGTCCATTGCACAGTTTCTATTTCTTATTTTAATAAATAACAATAATTATTAGCAATTTTAATAGCAGATATAAGAGATTCAATATTAAAAACAAATAATAATTGGAATTAAACTCAAATAGAAGGTTATTTAGATGCAGGTTATGATGTTGTAAACAAAGATAAACATGGTTAAAAAAGCGCAGTGCCGCCAACCTGATTTCGACAACTTCATTACATTAGCCATACATTTTCTACTATTTATAAAATAATTAAGTTGCAATCTTTACTTTTTTGCCCTACTTTTACTTTTTCTCCCTACTTTTTGAGTTCAGGGATGAAAAGACCTGTTTTAGTCCCTCTAAACTAATTCAAAATCATAACTTTTTTCCCCTACTGGAGATAAAAGAATTTAAGGTACTCATTTACTTGCTAACCAAGTATACTAGGTGATATGTGGCAAGACTTTAATTTGTTACCCACCATATATTTGTTTACCACTTATAAGGAATTCCTATGTCAAAATAACTATTAAGACGAAGGGATAATTAGTCCAAAGAACTTTAGGACAAAGGAACATCACACTTCTGAATGTAAAGGTGACAATACCACTTAGACAAATTAACTATAAAGACAAGGGAATATTTACACATTAAAGTAAATTGGGGTGGGTAGCCAAGTGAATGATTCATTTTATAATATTTAACTAAAAAAGAAAAATACTTTAAAATGTTATCTTAAAGTGGCAAGATAGGAACGATGCTTAAGTTTATCTAAATGGTAGCAAAGGCTCTTATTGATACCAAATTATCAACTAAAAAAACTCCAATTACAAATATCTATACACCAAACTATAAATAACTAAGATAATCAGTAGGGTTAGGAATTATATGCTCTAAAAAGCCTAAACATATTCTCTCTGCATGTCCGAAATATTCTTTTATACTCTATCAATTATTTTGATCACTCGGAGGGGGGGGGGGGGGGGGGGGGTATAATTTGAAAAAAAAAAAAACACATTTACTACTTGATTAAATGTATTAGAATTTGTGCATATAAATATTAATATGTATATAAGATGAAGAAGGTTTCTTACTTATATACCTCTTTTTATGTAGCAATATGCTTTGTTAACAAATATCAAATTAAAATTATTATACCTTAATTAATTAAACTACTATACTTTAATTCAATTTATTATATTGATTGTACAGTAATTATTATCTTTTCAAGATTTTCTGCAGTCAATTTCAAGTGATTTTTTGCTGATATATTTTTTAATTTCGAAAATGACCTTTCCACGTTGGTAGAAACAACTGGCATATATGTACTTCAGTATAGAGCAGCCTTTAATACTTTATACTGCGTATCCGCCTTGAATTATTTTAAATATATCAACTAAGTATTTTGTTCCAATCTAGATTTCTATTTAAAGCAGCATCCAATTTTTTTCTGGCTTGCTCTGCTTCTGCTTGAGGAGGGGATCTAAAGCAGCCGCTAAATTAATTCCTAGAAAGAGCGATGTTAGCTGCATCTGCGGCCTCTGGACAGCCCATATCTGGACCCATTTTGTGTGAAAAAGCAGTGGAATTAAACATGAAGCTTGATGGTGACATGGGATTCGGCAAATCTAGATTCATGGTGAAAAATTAAGTAAAAAAAGTAAATAAATTAAGCACACGAGAATACAACTTTCTTTATGCCAAATTAATTATAGGAGATACAACTTTTCTTTTTTTCACTATATGTACTTATTAGATAAATAAAACAGATACATTTTGTTGAAACGTGGTTGATTATTTTTACATCTTCCCTTCTAATTATTTAGTAAACTTTGATTATCCGAATTTTTGATTATCCGAACTACCCCAAAAAACATTAGTTTGGATAAAACACAGAACTGATAAATGAACAGTAACTCGAGTAAAAACTGGAAACAGTAGCAGTAAATAATTTAGCAACTAGCATCGTTACCAATGCAATGTTCTAATAAAAAGTTAAAGAACATCATAAACACACAATAATTATTTAAGAGGCATCATTTGATTACTTAAGTGTAAAATAAAATAGAAATAATAAGATGGAATCAGGTGTTAAGCGCAATTTCTTTTGTTTTCGTTCATATTTTCTTACATGTAGACATGTAGTGTAACAAGTAGTCGAATTATGGTTTTCTTTAATTACCTAACTATAATGGCAATAAGTCAAGTTGCAAAAAAAACTCTCAAATGATTAAGTCATAGGAAATGATAGCATATGATAGTCATAGCAAATGATTAAGTCATACATAGGAATGTACTTTTTTGACAAAGGGATATAATCTCTCAAATGTTTAAGTTTAAATCAAACGAATATACTGTTTTGAAAAAGGGGTATATTCTCTCTACTGTTTAAATCATACGAATGTACTTTTTTGACAAAGGGATATTAATTTCTCAAATGTTTAAATCATACGAATGTACTGTTTAGACAAAGGGATATAATCTCTCTAATGTTTAAATCATACGAATGTACTGTTTTGTCAAAAGGATATAATCACTTAAATGTTTAAATCATAGGAATGTACTTTATTGACAAAGGGGTATAATATCTCAAATGTTTAAATCATACGAATGTACTGCTTTGACAAAGGGATAAAATCTCTCTAATGTTTAAATCATAGTAACAGCTGTCACCTAACCCTGCCCACAAAGCTAAGCGATTCTCAAACATAGTGTCAACTTTAAATTAGCCCATTATATGGTTGTATCCACCCTTTAACAGGTCTGGGCTCTTGCAATAGGCTTTTTCACCACGGATAATTTTTTTTCTACTAAAATCTCAATAAGGACAGTGATAATATATATTCCCCTTTAAATAACACTTCAACATTTATTTATAGATAACATAATAACATCAAATCAAACACTTATTTTTTTAAGACAATATCGAATAATTTATTTAATTCTTTAATTCTTCTACGTTCTACTAAAGTTTAATTTTAAAAAAGTTAAAAAGAAAGATTAAAATTAATGTAAGTTATTCAATCTGACCTGAAATACGCAGTAAAACTACGTCTATCAGTATCAACATGTTATGTTTTATAATGTAATAAATCAAAGGTAGGATATATACTAATGAAAAAGCTTTTAAAAATTCAGATATTTTAAGCGTTAAAATAATAAAAAAACAAATGAAAAAAACACCCACAGGTAAGATGTGGCAAAAAACAAAACAACAATTTTACATGGATCTAAACTGGGACATACGAATAGGACAAAAAAATCAACAAGTAAAATATTATAATAAAGTATTGTCTAATATAATGAAAAAACATAAATATATTTACTTTTGGCTGCGTGTAATAAGTCTTTTAAATCTTTAATCAGTCCTTTAATTTGCTGATTGGTTTTCTCTAATTCTTTTTCATGTGCGTGTAAATTGTCACGAAAATAAGGACTGTCAGTAACACAGTCAGTAAATTCTAAAGGAGGTAGACCGACACCCATTTTGCATAAACACGAAAAACGAATTTTAAAAAAATAAAAATATTTAAAAAAAAAAAATTATATTTAACAAAAAGTGAAACACTCAAGAAGATAACTAAAGTACCAATTCAATGTCATTTAGAAAACAGTTGTTTGTTGACATGATTTCAGCCAGTGTTTACATATTGCTAGATTTAGATTTAAGAATATTATGGAAGAAGCTCATCACTTCTTTTTCTTCTTCTTTCAACTTTCGTATTTCAATCTTTTAAGGGGGGGCCCGTGACGAGAGGACTCCCCAAGTGGATATTGTAGCTAAAAAACCCAGGTTTGTTCAATTATTGTTTTGCAAAAAATTGTATTTAATGTTATTTTTTGACTGCGTAATATAAATATTACGTTTGCTTCAGGCCCGTTTTCAAGAAAGGGGGGGGGGGGGGGGATATGAATAATTATTTTTTCTCTGTATTTCCCTTTGAGACTATTTCTTTCTTAAAAATACATAAAGACAATTTTTGGACATAATAACAAAGTATTCGATTTTTTTGGAGAAGTATTGAAAAATGTACTAACATAGTATGGAACTGTTGGTGATACAGGGTGGTCCAAAAGTTACTTCCTATTAACTTTTGAACGGTTTGAGATATATTAATGAAACTTGGGGGATCCGTACAATGTAAACGGAAGTTTGCTTTCATGCAATCGCACACTAGGGGCAACCACCCACTTTGCCTCTGGGCCATCCAACTTCAAAATTTCAAATTGGAGTGTATGTTTTTGATTGCATATTTGGATTCTACTGTGAAAAATAATAAAATTTTAATTGCATTTTTTTTTTCTATCTCCAATATTTTTCCCCCTACAGGGGGGCAAATATAACAAAATAACCCTTCGAAAATAAAACAACAGTATAAAAATGGTAGATTTCAGCGCCTGGGGGCAAAATGGGTCATTGCCCCTAGTATGCGATTGCATAAATACAAACATGGTACAGATCCCCCAAGTTCCATTAATTTATTTCAAGCCGTTTAGACTTTATAACGATATAAGTGTTACTTTTTTACAATTTTCGGATGGATAATTTTTCTATATTTCGGGTTCTTGAAAAGTGCGAGGTGAATCCACTGTTGACCACTTTGTTCCAACGATAATTGTGTGACAAGATTGTCCTTTTGGAACCTAATACAGTTGTAAAATCCAAGATGGACATTAATTTTAAGTACCTTTAGACCAAAAGTACTAAGTACTTAAAGTCTGGGTACTGTGCAGGCTAAATTTTTAACTTAGTGTTTTGTAAAGGTATCTTTAAGTAGGCATTTAGTAGGCCTACTGAGGCCTTATAATGCGGTTTATTGAAATTTGCAAAAATGCTCTACTTTTCATTTGTTTTTTCTGTACTGTTTTTGCTTTTCATAGGATCGGGCTGAAACACATATGGTATTTACTACTTTATATTAGTAAAGTGTGCGGGAAAGGAGAACCTTAAATTTATTACTATACAGGGTACATGAGGGGTACAAAGTTGTGTACCTCTGTTTAAGAAAAGGTAAAAATAATAGCTGGTCGGCTGTGTTTGGTATCGTTAGAAAACCCTTACAACGTACTTTAAAAAGGTACCTACAAATGATTATCTAAAAAAGTCACGTTTCCAACCATTTTGAACGATAAATAGTTTTTATGAACATAAGCTCAAAACCCGACTTGTTATTTTAACGAGCGAGGTCTACTGTTCACAGAACTACTAGTATTGTTATCTATACAGCCCATTCGCATGCTATAAACCAACCTTAGCAAGGCTAAAACGATTCAAATCAGTATTGTTATTGAAGAGGTATGGAGAACTAGGTACACTTGAAAATGCACCACATTGATAAGAACTGACGTGATTATCTGACTTTTTAACAGTTCCTATTCATTCTTGAATTCAGGACATTGTATTACTAAGTTCATACATTGTTTTGGAAATGATTTTGAAAACAATCTGTGAGTTCAAAATGCTGTGTGAATGGAGAACAACTGATCGTATTGGTTCAAATCCATTCCAGAGAAAATAGGGGTCATTCCATGCCAAATCACCCAATTTCAGAAAATTTTCTGCTTCAATGTCATGGATTTTTCTGATTTTTTTTTCTAGCAAACAACTCTACGAAAGAAGCCCAAAATATTTTTTTTAGATTGTTTAATTGAAAATTGTACCCGCAAGAATTTTTTGAAAGTTTTGATTTTTCCCCGAATTTGGTGTTCCGGGGTTACTACTTATTTCACTAAAATCTTAATAACTCCCGTGTTTTTTATGATATCATCACCATATTGGTATCAAATTAAAGCTAAATGTTTACTCTTTAAGAAAATATTAAGACATATTTAATTTTTATTTTTTTAAATTTTGTTTTCTTGCCCTAAATGTTGAAATTAAGGTTGTATATATGTCATACGATATCTCAAAAGGACCAAAAAATTAACAGTTGTTCATTTTTTAACAAAGCCTCCTAACCTACTAGTTAGTACAGAAAAAAAATCAAGAGGGTGTTCTTTTTAGTTTTTAAATTATAATTTTTTAAAGTTCTCCCGTTTTTATGCTTTTTCGTTCTAGCCGGCACTCATAAAAATAAAATAATTTCCTTAATTAAACATATTTTCAATTACTTGCTATAGAATAAATTAGTTTAATCATTAAAATACATCTATATATAATACAATAATCTAAAAAAAAAAAAAAAATAAAATAAATAAATAAATAAAAAAAAAAATCTATTATATACAGGGTTCCGGATCTACTTAACTATAGGTGTAAATGCAAAAAGAAATAATATTTCGAAAAAAAGTAATTCTTTATAAAGTCTCCTGCATGTTTTGGAATAAAGATCTATCGCATCAAAAATTTCGTACCAGGCACCCTGTACCCAAAAGGTACAAATTTCTGAAATTGGTCAAGTGAGAAGTGGTCTTATTTTTGATTTTTCGAGAAAATGGTATTCTTTATAAAAATAAATATTTTCTATTTTAAGATGATTTTTGATATAAAAAAATTGAAATGGATGTCAAAAATCCCCCCCCCCCCCTTCAATATTGAAAAATATTTAAAGTTGTGACTTTAATGTCTGTCTGTCGTCTGTGCATACTCCTAGAGCCTAAACTACTGGGCCGATTTTGACAAAAGTTGGCTTACATGTTCAGAAAAATAGTATACACCCTGAGGCGAAATCGAGAAATGAATTTTAGCTCCAAATTTGGGGGCACTACCCCCTAAAAACTCTGACAAAACGTAAAAAAAAATTATTTCTCGAAAACGGTTCCGACGATTTTGATTAAAAAAGTTCTAAAGTGTAGTCCATTTAAAAACGACCTAAAGATATAAGCCATTTTCCCGGGAAAAATCTAGTTTCTGAGAAAATAGAGAGCCCGGGTTCGATTTCCTACCCAGGAGAAGTTATTTTTATGTTAAATTTTGATGAAAGTTTAATAATAATTAAATTTACATACGAAACTATTAAATGGAAATATTAGGCTAAATAATTATGAAGTCGTATATGAGAATGTTTGTCTGAGTTGTCTCGAACCGGGGGGGGGGGGGGGGGGGATTTTTTACAACCGTTTTTCAATTTTCTTATATCAAGAATTATCTTAGAATAGAAAATACTTATTTTTATAAAGAATAAAATTTTCTCGAAAAATCAAAAATAAGACCATATCTTACAACAAATAGTGCTTCAACAAATTACTAAAAACAATAATTTGTGCATTTGTTTTAAATACTTAACCCCCTTGTTTTTTTTTGCTTGGCATCGAAAGCTCCCCCCCCCCCTTGGAGACCCGAAAGGGGGCTGTTACCTGCTACTCAAATTATATGTTATTGGAACATGTTATTGCCTGATAACAGAAGAGTAATAACATGTTACCGCAAAATAACTGTTATTATCCACCTCTACTGGCCAATCAAAACAAGGAATGAATGACAGCAGTCATCATGTCTGGCGCATCTGTACCCCCTATTTGTCATTACGTGCATAAATCACGTAATCTGATCAGTTGTGGTCTGATTTTCAAGATTCCAATTCTGATTTTCCAAACGTCCGATGGCCTGTTTATTTTTCATCTCAAGAAAGCAAAAAGTCCTCTCCGTTCACAAATCATGTGGAACTTCTACAGGAGAAAAGTCCTTTTATGAGCACACAAATGTTTAACATTTCTCTTCCGAGGATGATACTTTCTACACCCCTAAAAGGAATGTTATAAGACAGAAATCATTATTATTTCAATATCTTTATTCTGAATTAAAAATGATTTCTTCAATTTGTATAATGATAAAAAAAATAATTAAAAGATCAATCGTAGCAAATCATTTATTTATTATATTCCATGAAAATAGGTTGACAAATTCTGTTATGGTCTAACACAATACAATCATTCAGTCTCAATTGATTCGAAAAATTCATATATGTATAAAATACTTCCAAGGGTTAAAATTATTTAATTTATAAAGAAAATAAGATAAGGGATTAAAAAAAAAAAGTAGAAGTAATATAAGAATCTGAAGAAAAAAAAAACAAAAAAACTTAAAACAAATTTAGATCACAGAGATTAATATAAAGAAAGACTACAACTAGGGTACTACATTTTACTTATGGTAATACATTTTTATAGCTATCAATAAATTTCACACATTCGAATAAAAAAATATTTCTGATTATGTATAAAGAATGTTTAATAACAATTATAAGAGTAATACATTTAACAAATGAGCAAAAGTGTTACTTAAAATTTTATAAGCATTTAAAATTGCACTTAAAAATTAATAAGAGGCAGAAAAAGATAAAAGGTTTGAGTGTTTAAAAATGTTTAAAACTAATTGGCAGTATGGTGCAAGTTTGTACTAACAAATAAATTAATTAATTAATAATTAGTTTATTAATTGACTCGTTTAACAGTGGGAATCCTAGAACTTTAATCAAAATATTTTAAGTTAACACAGACTTATTTTGGTTATTTTAATCAACTATCAAGAGTAATATAAAATGAGAATTAATCGTTTTCTTTAAAGATGTGAGTTTGTGTATTAAAATTACAGTAAAAAAAAACTGTATTTAATCTAAAGTTTCTTAAAAAAAAATATAGATACAATTGCAACAGCTCCTTGTATTTACAAAGAGGAATGAAAGGCACGTGAACAGGAAGAATATGTATACTAAGCAATGTATCAAATATTGTACTTTAAAATATTACATTTTGAGCAAAACATGTAGTAACAGTTTATTCTCCTGTAGCTAGAATTAAATTGCTTCTATTAATGTATTCAATTGCTTCAATATGTAATTTTTTAAAAAAAATTATTTATAAAATTATTAAAAACATTTAAAAACCTTTTTTTAAAAAAAAAAAACTATTTCAATTAAATTGAACCAAATCTTTAATGGAATAGTATTTAAAACAATTATATAAAAATATGTCCTCTTTTGCATCAATTAGAAATTAAGCACCATAATTTTTAACAAAAAAACTTCATAAATAATGACAATAATATGCAAAATCTATACTATTTGTTTGATAATTGAGTCAGATCATTTCCTTTCAATTATTAACATGAACAGGTGTTAAACTTTTTCTCCTTTAGCCCTAATTTTTAAGGTTTATTATGACAAGTTTTAACTCGAAAGTTAAAATATAAAACTTTTTCCTTTAAAAAAAATTAAAAGTCCTGATAATTTGGACCCACATTTAAAAAATAATAATATCCTTATTATTATCCTTATTACAGAGGTACAATGATGTATTGCAGCTGAAAAAAAAAAAAAAAAAATCATATTAGACATTTAGCTAAATTATAATAAAGTTATATTTTCTTTATTGCAGAGGTCTTTGGAGACGATAAATTTAAAAAATTAATAATTGTACATTAACTTATTTATTTAGCAATATTTCGCCCAATCCTGGGCATCACACTGACTTTCCTGGGCATCCTGGGACTTTCACACTGAGTGCGAGACCGAGATGAGCGTTTTTGTATTCACACTGCACGCAAGGCCGAGCAAGACTGAGCGCGACCGAGCAAAGCCGGGTTGAGCGTTTTAATATTTACACTGCTTGCGAGACCGAAAGCTGCCTTATGTATGCAGATATGATTGTTGTTTGTACATTTATTTGGAGTGAAGGAGTAACATTAAATAGTACATTACGCATCTAGTGGGGAAAGTAGCATTTTGAGGAGTTTTCACCAGAGCGACACCGAGGGTAGTAAAACTACACGAGCAAAGCAAAACACAGATTTCGTACTTTATCTACGATTGTTGGATTTTAATAATAAATACAGAAAAGAAAGTTACTTAAATAAAACAAACAGCAAATTAGTTTTTTTAAATGTAAACAAACACGCTAATTGTGCGATAAGGTGAAGAATTATGAAACCCGCATGCTCAATGAATACAGCTACGAAAAGAATCACTTTCTACACATCTAAACAGAAATAAAATGTTTATATTTCGTAACAATCATAGATAAAAATTATTTACATCACTCTATAGTGTACAAACTGAATGAACAAACCACAATCATATCAGCAGACATAAGGCCTGATGATGCCCAGGATTGCTAAATAAAATATTGCTAAATAAAATATTGCTAAATAAATATTGCTATAATAAATATTGCTAAATAAATAATTTAATGTACAATATAATAATTTTTAAATGTATCATCCCTAAAGTCCTCAGCAATAAAGAAAATATAACTTAAAAGGGATTAAATGAAGATTGAAAATATTATAAAGTTTACATCAATACAAGCAACTCGTTTGACTTTATTTTTATCAGATTTTTCTAAATGGTTGACCCCTTGAGTAAAATTAATCATAATTATACATTTTTATTAGTAAATAAAAAAATTATTAATATATTTCCGGGTGTCTAGATGCAGAAGTTACAGTCACCACCCTTCTTCGTCTGAAATCCATGTCCACCAGCCCTGCCACAATTATATTTAACTGCTTATTTGCTGTACTTAAAAGTAGAAGGAAAAATCAAAGTACCCAACAGAAAACATGATTTGAGCTGAGCTATCAAAGCACTGACAAATCAGCCTAGGAAAGTTAGCAATAAAATTTGTGATAACAAAGTACAATTACCTTGATTAATTTGTCTCTTTATAAGTATTCTTTCTTAAGAAATTTGGCAATAGTATTCAGTTGAATGTTTGAGGTTCCTTCGTATATGGATCCAATCTTGCTGTCTCTGTAAAATTTCTCCATAGGGTAATCCCTAGTAAAGCCAACACCTCCCATCCAATCAATGCATTTGTTGGTGACATATTGTGCTACTTCTGTTGATTAACAAAAAAAATATACATATATATATTTAGTCTATGTTCAAAGAATAAACAACAAAAAAATTATGTATTCTTGTTTGGCGAGTTTAATATCTACGAGAAATAATGCACTATCTTGAGTTGATTTCGGAACAAGACTGAATTTTATTCACAAAGGTAAACAATACAAAAAGAAAATGTCAACTGACGTTACCAGTGGTTACTAAGTAAATAAATAATAAATAAACTAAAATTAAAAGAAGCTTGGGGAGCCGCCACACTTGGAATTATTTTTGATATTTTTCTAGGACAAATACTGTGTTTGCAATAATCAATATTTACTTGCAGTATCTGAAAAAAAAAACAATCCATTACCTGAAGCATGTAATTTAGCCATAGCAGCTTCCTTAGCGAATGGTAAGCCAGCCTGCACCATACGAGCAGCATTGTACACCAACAAACGAGCACATTCAATCCTGATTCTCGCATCACTTATTTGATGTTGTAGACCCTGATAAAAACAAAGATTAACAGTACCACAACAATTGTTATCTCAACCTTATTATTAACTTACAGAAAATTTATAATTAAAAAAATCACAGGGAAGTACTTGCATCCACGTAGTTTTTAGGGTTTCATAGGTATTATTAGGCATATACGTTATTATATTCTGAAATGACATTTTATTATTTCCCTGTCCCACCCTATATGAAAATAAAATAATATAAGCAAGGAGTAGAGTAGGGTCCCTGGTTCGACCCCCAGGGGAGTCACAATGATTTTATCAACAATAACAAAAAAGGAAAATTAAATCCCCCCCCCCCCCCACCCCATAAGGTATTAGTGTGAATTATTCCATAATTTTATGACCCTCTGTTATAGGGTGGTTGGGGGGGGGGGGGGGGGGTATTTTTGTTTATATATTTCTACTTAAATACAATAAAAAATACAATTTTTAAAAATATTTATGTATATTAGTCCAGTCAAATTACCTTAAAAAGTGTTAACATTAGGCGAATTATGGTTATGTACAAATTTGTTCTTCATTAAATTTTCAATAAAAATGGTTCTTTAATTTTTTTTAAAAAAATGCAGGGGGAGTCTTAGGGCGAGGTCTTGAGGGGGGGGGGGGGTCTAGGAGGGGGTGGGGGTAGATAGAGGAATGAAAAATGTGGAAGGGGGAGTCAAAAATTTATGGAAAAATAAATAGTGTGGCTTGAGGTCAGAAATCCCTAATAAAAGAGTTCTTTTGCCCTCTAATCCTACTTCATTTTTTTAATACCTAATTTTGAGTGCTTATAACTCAAAAAACGGTTGGAGCTAGAAAAAATGTTTAAAGGACCATTTTTATTGAAAATTTAATGAAGAACAAATTTGTACATAACCATAATTCGTCTAATGTTAATACTTTTCGAGATATTTTGTAAAAAGCACTAGTATGATAGATAGGAAAGTCATACGAACATTTTAAGCCACTTTCTAAAACTTAGGGATTTTTTGCAGTTATATCCTAATTTGACTGGACTATATAGATATATATTTGTAATCTACTTATCAGTAGCTTTCATTTGATAACCCACTCAAAATTTAAAAAAAAATACAAATTTGGCTCACTGCGCTTATGTGCACACAACATTTTCAATTTATAAAAAGTTTGATTTTTTGGGGGGAATTTTTTATCCCCCCATCATAAGGTATTTGCATGAATTACTTCATAATTTTAGGACTAGCAGTTTTAGGGTGGCTGTTATGGGGCCATTTTTTTTGGATGAAATGTTGGCGCTAAAAACGACACACTGGCGGTAAAAAGTACAATAGTCATAAAATGTTATATAATATGTTTGTAATCAACTCTTCAGTAGCTTTCATTTGATACCCCTCTTGAAAAATTAAAAAAATAAAATAATAGCACATTTTTGCGCATATTATGTTTAACTTCTACATTTTCCCTATGTGTGGGTTAAAAAGTTACACCAGCACTTATTTAAAATTGCAACTCTAGCATGAAAGGTTTGGGAGATATGAACCAAAGTATGATGACAGACAGACACATCACCCTCGGCATAAGGGTTTCGAGGCTGATCTATGAAACCCTAAAAAACAAGACTGTATACTTAACCATACAACTTCTTCTGGCGATTATCCGATGGGGTTTGAAATACGGCAACACATAGTAATCCCAAATAGAACATCAAACAACTGAAATATGTATGTGAGTTTGTTTCTTTTTTGATCATTTTTTAAAGTTACCTGGAAATCATAAATTGGTTGACCAAACTGTTTGCGTTCAAGTGTGTAGGGAACAGTGACATCAAAACAACCTTGAGCAATGCCAAGCATTTGAGCACCAATACCGATTCGACCCTCGTTAAGGAAACCAGCAGCATACTTATAACCATGACCAACTTGACCGAGAACATTTTCTTTCGGCACCTGTAATGAACAAGAAAAGTTATTAAAATCAAAGTATAAAAATGTAAATGGAACATAAATTTTCAATGCTTAAAATTCTAGCCCTTTGAGGACTCACTGTAGAGTTTGTTTATGTGCCCAAAGGACGGAGAGTGGTCAACCCCCCCAGGATTCCAGGAAAGACTCATTTTGATGAGGTACATTAAAACTAGCTCTTCGCTGACATAATTAAAAATATATAAAAAAAATACCGGGTGTTTGGTTGAAGAAGAAAAAACGAAAAGGGCAGATTATACCTATCATTTGCAACAAAAAACATTATATATACCATGGGTCAATTCTCAATAGTTTCGCCACAATAATTATTTTGTTATTTTCCAAGGTATGACCATTTTACCCTTAAAAATCTATCGTTGCTCCTAAAATAATGCTCCTAAAATAATGCTCCTAAAATAATGATGATAGAGCTGAAATAGAGGTACCTTTGAAAAGATGAGGAAATTTCAGTTTAGAAAAAGTCTATTTTAAATGCCTTAAAGGGGCAAAACATATGCCTAAATTTCATTTTATTGTTAATTTTATTAAAAAAATTAAAATTTATTTTTGTTTCAGCCTGTAATTATGTACTCAAACTGAAGAGGAATAAATGAAGAAGTTTTACTGAAATTTGGCAAACTGTAGCACATGCCATTTTGGTATAATTACAGGCTGAAACAAAAATAAATTTTATTTTTTTAAATAAAATTAACAATAAAATGGAATTTAGGCAACATGTTTTTCCTCTTTAAGGCATTTAAAATAGACTTTTTCCACACTGAAATTTCCTCTTCTTTTCAACGATACCTCTATTTCAGCTCTACCATCATTATTTTAGGTGCAGCGATAGATTTTTTAGAGTAAAATGGGAGTACCTTGGAAAATAACAAAAAAAATATTGTAGCGAAACTATCGAGAATTGACACATGGTATATATAGTGTTTTGTTGCAAATGATGGGTATAATATGCCCTTTTTGTTTGCTACATCTTCGACCAAACACCCTGTTTAATGTAATTAGTGAGGCTTAAGCCTCAGTAGAGGTTGAATGCATGCAGTAGGTGCATCAAATAAAGCTCGATAAGGATTTCCCTCTTGTTTCCACTAGATACTTTCAGCTTTATCTATATGCTTTGAGAAAGTTCATAGTACCTCAGACAAACACTAGGATGTGCCGAATGTTTTTTATCAAACAGTCCCAGGCCTCCAAAAAAAGGAAAAAAATACATCTCCGAGATCTCTGCTTACAGGCTCCAAAAGTTCCGACAAATAAAAAAAAAAATAGAATTACAATCGAAAACACTAACCTTCACATTATCAAAATGAAGAACACAGGTACCAGATGCCCTAATACCGAGTTTGTCTTCCTTCTTACCAACTTGGAAACCAGGGAAATCTCTTTCAACAATGAAGCATGTAATTCCACGGTAACCCTATAAAAAAAGTGACAAAGCAATCATTTAAAAATGATCATTAAAAGGTTAATTTGTTATTAAAAGATATTATTAGGAGGGAGTTAAAACTACTTGTACAGTTAAATTTGTGTAAACAAATAATTGTGGTATGTGAAGAGTTCATAATCTATACATATATACAGTTAATCCTTAACATTTTGCTGCTTTGCCTACTAGTGAGAATTTATTTTTGAATAAATTTTAACAATCCCACACCATATCTGCTTATTTTTAAATAGCTATATTAAAATAAAATTGTCTCTTGTAGTTATAATAATATATATTCAGAAAATAGGGATAATAAAGTTATCATTCAATGATAAAGATCATAGGCAAACTAAGGCCGCTCCCTGACTTATCGGTATTTTCTGCTTAACTGATAGATTACCGATAACGCCTTTATCTCCTCACTTGTCGGTATACGTTCGGTGGAATCTTGCAGTAACGGTAGTGTCGTGGCGTGATTATGTCATCGTCAGAAGAAGATAGTACTTTACCGCTTCTGTTTTTACTGGTTGCTCGTACCGACTCTCTGTATACCGATCTCTTACCGCCCCGCCCCTACGCTTACCGCCCTAGTAAGGGAGGCATTAAGATATAGGCGCTCTGTAAAGAATCTATACCGAATCGGTACCGAGCGTTCAAGCTTATATACCGTACCAACAAGTCAGGGAGCGGCCTAAGGAAGGTATGTCAACTATACCAGTAGCGCAGGAATATATAATTTTACTTTTTATTTGTTGTATTATTTCTTTACATCATATCCTATACATTTAATGACTTCAAATTCACGAATTTAATGTTCACAGCAGTTTTTTTGGGGGAAGTTGGGAATTGACTGTATATAAAATTCCTCACTTTCTTTTTACGATCCGCCACCTTGAATCAAGATGGCAGCCATCTATAGGGGCAAAAAGAAGGGAAAATTGAGCCCAGGCTGATCTTCTGAAGTTAGGAAGTTCTTCTCAGAAGGGCTTCTCGGAAAGGCTTCTCTTTAGGATAAATAAAAGATAATTCCAGTTTTAACTACCAAGTGAGACAATGAGACACCACAGGAGGGGAGATAATTAAACCTCTGCCTCTTGGAAAGTTAACATTTAAAAATGTTTCTTCAGTAGTCAGAATCAATTACTAACTAAAGAGATTTGCTCCATGGAGACTATATATATTTGCACTTAGCAAAATAATTTTGATATTTCTTGACGGTAGTTTATAAAGCTATAAAATTAAAAAGAAAGAAAAAAAATCTAGTTTGAAAATAAAACCCTTTAAAAGACAAAAGGTGATATTTTGTTTTAATGAGAGATTACTGTATCAAGTAATAAATAAGCTTAAAACAGAAAGTACTCACAGCTGAAGGATCCACATTGGCCATAACAAGGAAAATTCCAGCTACATCTGAATTTGAAATCCACATCTTCGATCCATTAAGTATGAAGCTATCCTTGTCTTTTTTAGCCGTAGTTTTAAGAGCAAATGCATCGGATCCTGCCGAAGGTTCAGACAAACAAAAACTACCGACCTGAAAAAATAATTCAAAACATAGGGTTACCAACGTGACTCACGTGTTATAGTACAACAGAGAGAGTCTTACAGGCAATGTATTATACATTTACTCACAGTATCTCTAGTTAATTTGTTTAAGTATTTTGATTTTTGTTCCTCAGTTCCTAATTTGATAAATAAAGAGTTGATAAGAGTATTTTGTAGATCAACTAAAATAGCGACGGAGGCGTCAACCTTGGACAGCTCTTCCACAAGAAGGATGGTAGAAAAGAATGTCGAAGCAGTACCTCCATACTCAGCAGGAACTTCAATACCCATAAACTGAAAATAAAATAATTTTATATAAAATTCACAACATACAATCTGATTAATAAATGAACACTGCAGATAGATCAGGACATGAGCCATTATATACACTTAGACTACTTAGCGCTTAACTATACTACATAGAGCCATTATATAACTAATGAGGTTTACTAGAGCTGGTATTTGTACCATCAGATTTATTACTTGTTGTGGTACATCCTGATTTATCTTGAGAAGAAAGATTTAGGCCAGCTTTGCCTAAGCACCACGTGACTGTTACGGTACTTCTTTAGATTGTTACTCCCCTATGTTTTTTTTTTTTAAGAATATAAATGACTGACTAAATAACTATTAAGACAAAGGGATGTTTGTCCAATGTACTTTGGGATAAAGGAATATCACACTACTGTTTTTATAAAGGGAGTAACAGTCTAATGAAGAACATTCCGAACACCTTCTTTAGATTGTTACTCCCCTCTGTTTTCTTTTATAAGGAGAATAAAAATCTAAAGAAGTGCCACTGTTACTATTTAATCTTCCATTTTGTCTGGAATTAAACCCATCAGCTTTTGATTTCTCATTATACCACAGTGAGGACATTTTACTTAAAGGGATCATGTCTTAAAAACAAATCTTGAAATGCAGAATTTGGGTTTGTTTAGAACTAACTACTGATGATCTGTTAGCTTTAACTGTGTTTAGGAGGTTTACTAAAGAACCTTCCAAGTGAAGTAAGAATCCCACCTGGCACTACCGTCTACTCCAATCATCCTTTTAAACTATATACTCATCATGATTAACTATTAATTCGCTTAATACAAAATATTTACATGCAAGGTCAGATGGCTGATAAGGTGTCTATCAGCCATTTGACCTCGCATGTATTAAACCATAAGGGTATATTACAATAATTAATAAATTATTATTAATTTAATTAATATTAAATATTTATTGCATTAAGCTCGCATCAAGGATAAATTGATGATAAGCTCGCATATTAATGCTTAGTTAATATACAATATTTAAAAAATGTATTCAACAGGTGATTGTTAACTTCTTGTTTTTGATTTTCAACAAAATCAGTTTTATTTTTATCAATATCTCGGAAAATAAATTTTTCCCGGGCAAATTATATCATTTGATTTGTATTTAAATTCACTACCTTCTAATTTTTTTTTTTTAAATCTAAATCATCGGAACTGTTTTTAAGAAATAATTTATTTTTTCCATATTTTTCCAGAGTTTTTGAGGGGTAGTGCCCCCAAATTTAGGGCTAAAAGTCATTTCTCGATTTCGCCTTAGGGTATGGTTTTTCTGAACATGTATGCCAAATTTCTAGTAGTAGTTTAGGCTCCATGCGTCTGCACAGACCACAGAAGACAGACAGACATTTTTTATAAAACACTTTTTTGGATTCAGGGGACCTCAAAACATATAAAACCAACAAAATTGAATTTTCGCGCCATCACAATACTTTCTCTTTATATGAGAAAGTAAAAATAGGAAATTTGTCTGCCCACCTATTTAATTTAAATAAGTAAAAAAAAAGCGAATAA
The DNA here is from genome assembly GCA_951217055.1 of Gerris lacustris. Taxonomy (NCBI): domain Eukaryota; kingdom Metazoa; phylum Arthropoda; class Insecta; order Hemiptera; family Gerridae; genus Gerris; species Gerris lacustris. The sequence continues at coordinate 37,136,545 of OX578285.1, read as the reverse complement.
GAAGAAAAAAAGGACAAATGAACAATTGTAGCACATCATTTATATAATGGAGTAGTGTCCTAACTCACCTTCAAATGATTTGATATTGCTAAGCTAAGGCAACCACATTTATTCCAATAAAAATAAATGTTTGTTTTGATTTGTTGGTCTTTAAATAGATATAATATCCAATCTAAATTAATTTACTTAATTTTATTTTTTTTTCTTAATATACCGTTAAGCCCGTTACCACGGGCTTAACGGTATATTAATGAAACAAACAAAGAAATAAATAAGGAAAATGTATTTAATAATGAAAAGAATTAGAACAAAGTAATAATTATAAATAATTCAATTATAGATAAATAACTAAGTTTCCAAACTGCTAATGAGCTTTGCACTGTCAAAACTATTTAAAAAAAATAATGACTTAACATGCATGAAGTCTCTTATCAGCACAACTAAGATAAGATTAAGCACTTTGCAACATATTATTAATTATAACAATGCAATACCCATTACTTTCTAAATATAAATATACAAAGCACAAAAAAAATATATATATAGATAATATATAATTACTCCATTGGCAAATAAGTCCTTGATGATACCGGCATCAATTTTGTGGTCATCGTCCATTTTACGAACTAATGGAAGCACCCTTTCCTGAGCAAACTTACTGACTAAAACACAATAAAAATAATATAATTAAGAGGAAAAAAAAAACAAAAAAACAATTAGCTTCAGCAAAAAAATGCTTTTAAAAAAACATACCCATTGATTTCAGCATCATTTCATCTTCAGTGATGACAGTGAGTGGAGGGGGTACTGGAATATCAGTAGTTGCAGTTGAAACATCACTATGAAGTCTACTAGATAAACTCAGCTGGCGATAGCTTTTGGTCATCGACCAGATGCTCCTGTTTTGTAAAATCTGTAAATATAATAAATAAAAAAAAAGAAAGTAATAAATAAATAAATAACTATTCTTCTATTATCAAGAAAAAATTAGAGATTAAGAAAGTAACTGTAGAGTCACAACTTTTGAAAGCTTTTGAGTTGATAGCTTCAAATAATATAAGATTAGAAATTGGGGTTCCAATTGTGAATAATTGGAGTACTCTATACAAGTGCTGTTCAAGGACTTGACTGATCATTAAATTTAACTCAAGTGTCATTGATCAGATATACTTTAGAACAGACTGAACTAGTGATTTTATACACTAATAAAATGGTTGTGCTTAAAGTCTCATGTAAATAGGGTTTCGTTAGTATTGTGAGCATGAAATTGTTAATCAGCAAAGGAACTGGTGATAAAAAAAAAACACAATGAACGTGAAAACTTGGGAAAAAATCAATTTCATTTGGGCCAGTTAATCAGATCGAATTTATTTATAAATGTTTAATATAGCAGAAATATAGTTTTAGTTAGGGGGTAGGACAAACAATTTTTTATTTTTAACAAAATGGCATGGAAAATGAAACAATATCCTTAAGTGTTATACATATTTGTAATCTACTCTTTAATACCTTTCATTTAATACCCCACTCAATTTCTTCTTTTTTTTCATGTGACATGAATAATCTGCCACATTGAATTCCCAGTTAATCAGATCAAATTGCTATTCTTATGTTTTCTATGGCCCAGAAGACTGCACATTTTTATTGCATTAAATTTTTTAACAATAGAGTTGAAAAAGAATCAACTCTATTAGCATTTGAGTCCTGCATAAGGATCAGTCAATATTTAAAATATCAGTCAATATTCAAAATATCGTTTGATCTGCTGAACAAACGAGGGCGTTTATAAAATATGACTTCTATACTCAGTATAGATTATATTCCGTACTGTTAGAAAAAGAGGCATAATTTATATAAACACAGTTGACAGTTTATTAGACAAAGGCTACGGATACAGCATCAGGTTGAGATTCCGAACACCGTGCGAGAGAATTAAACCGTGTACTAAAAGCAGGGTGGCCATAGTTAGAGTGTCCATACGTTCCGTTTTGATCGGGACAGTCCCGTTATTTTAAGCTTTTGAAGGCGTCCCGTCACTTTCCGAAAATGTCCCTTTTTCTTGGAAAACGGGGACATTTTCCAGAATGTCTGGGTAAAATGGAAAACTTGTCCCATACTTAATTAGTTGGAGAAGTTTCCAATTTTAGTGAATATGTTATATACCAACGGTTTGCTTCTCCTTTGTGCGATAATCTCTCATCGTCATTTTGAAAAGGAAAAAAAAAGCACTAGATCTTCACTCAAAAGTATTTTTAATAGAAATTAACCGGTTTCGACTACTTAACAGTCATTTTCAGATTCTAAATCAGTTGTACACAGTAACATAGTGATAAAAGTAAATCTCAGTTATTCAATGATGACGAAAATTATATTAAATCTTACTTTGGACTTTTTAAAACAGTTCCTTTTTACATTACAAAAACGATTTCAAGTAGCATCTCGATAAATTCAATCTTTTTTTTTTTAATTAATTTTAATCATTGTTTTAATTTTAGGGAAAATTTGGAAGGTTATGATTATTTTAGGTTAAGGTTAGTACTTTTTGACCTAACCTAACTATAAGCTTCCATTTTTACCCTAAAACGTGACATTTTATATTTAAAAAAAAAAAAAAAAATGAATATATCGAGATGCTACAACCGGAATAGTTTTTATAATGTAATAGGAATAGTTAAATTAAAAACCGAAGTAAATCGGACAGTATGAAATAGGTAGGCAGATTGTGCAAATTTACCAATTAATGTCAAAAGAAAAAAATGTTATCTAGAAAATGCATATTTTTCCTTAAAATTTCCAAAATTTGCCCAAACCTTTTCGTCTGGGGCTGCAATAACTCCCGTAGTTTTGTGCAATGTTCCGTTTTGGACAAAACTTTTTATGGCCACCATAGCCATAGTGGAAGCAGGCAACTGTTTGGGCAGTTGTGCATGAACTTATACTTTACCAGTACGTTTAGGCCATAGTTAATTCCCATTCCGAATGGCATCAGCTTGCACTAACAGTAGTTTTAGTTGGTTATGTAACCTTTTTCTTGGTTATAAACAAATACTTGTCTTGCTGTTTGTAATTCTTCTTACTAAATCTTTTTGTAATATTAAAATAATGAATAAAGAAATGCTTATCACAGAAGTGTTTCTTATTTATTTATTTTTGTTTTTAAAATGTAGTAGAACAAGTAGTGGTATTCTCCATATTCATTCCGACTTATTAATTTTTATAAACAGCAATTCTTTTACATTCCAATTTAAAATGAACACTTACTAAGGCCATAAACAAGCATGCTATATTTTGATACGACAACTCTATGTTAAAGAAAGCTTATCTGGAACCATCATCTGCTTAATTCAAGCTGCCATATGACTACCCTGTTTTCAGAGTCTGAACCTGATTTTGGACCAGCTGTGCCCCTATATATCCCTTAGTATAATCCCTTAACCCTGGAATGCTAATGGTAGTCGAATCGACGAGCACAGTTTGAACCTTAACCTTTTAAGCTCCTATGCGATGGTGATGGGTACCCCATCCTTCGCAGTGCTTGCACTGGTTAGTAACACACCTGCTAGTGTAGCGGTAGTAGTCATTTTGAGCATACACTCGTTTTCTGGCAAATTCCTGTCAAAGCTACTTCGTCGATTCGACTTACGTTTAGTAATATACGTAGGGAATTAATTTGTCGTCGAATGAGCCTATAGCCTGGGAAAATGGGCCTGGGGTAAGGGGCAATAGGCCTAGGGGTAAGGGGCAATGGGCGTAGGGTAATTGACCTTGGGCAAGAGACCAATGGCCGATAATCTGGGGCCTGGAGCACTTAGCAAAGGGCATAGGGCTTTTGGCCTGGGGCATGGGACCTGGTGCATTAATGTTCACTCAATTTCAGATTCTTCTGATGTTCCTCCTAAGTTATTTGTCATCAAATGTTTGTATATCTCACTAAAAGATTTAATAATGAGTTCCTAATAGTTTTCTCTTTATAAATGTGTAGTTTCAACCCAAAAAATGTATTTTCTGCATATGTTAGTCGAATCGGCGAAGGTTGAGTAATACCAGCCATCCAATTACCATTAGTATTTAAATCAGTCCTCTGTTTTACAGATTATATCTAGGTTTTAATATCTAGGTTTAAAGGCTAATTTACTGAATTCTTCTACATTGTGGGAATGAAAAAAAAAATGTGTTGTAAATATAACTATTCAACATTATTTTTAAGGCAAATCTACTAAATTCATAAAATTTATTATTTCAGATTAACACATTAGAATTCAGAGGAATCTAGAGTAGAGGGTAAAAGAGAATTGTACGGTGCTGTTTACAGAATCGAAGTACAAAATTAATTTTTTTGGCCTTAGAATTTTCAAAGGCCGCTCTCCTCATATTCTGAAGAAAAACAACCCAGCTGCATATGGACCAGGTAGAGGTCCAAATCAAAGTAAAAAATTAATTAAGGTTTCGATGGCACCGTATAATTCACTTTAGCCGAGTAGAGGAGATATGCGAAAACTATAAACGTACTTAAGGTGTTTTATATAAGTCATGAATACATTAAATAAATAAGGGCTAATATTAAGTTAACGCTACGGTCGAGAATCGCTTGGCGGGGCAACTTTGTTTAATTTGTGCACTTACGAGATTAAAAACAGTACAGTACCTTTGTCAATCATTACATTTGTATGATTTAAACATTTGAGAAATTATATATGTATGATTTGTTCATAGGAGAGTTGATATCCCTTTGTCCAAAAAATACGTTGGAGTGAGGCCCCGCCATCTTTTCTATAGACCGTAGCGTATTCTTAAGATTTACCTAAATAAGTTTAAAACTGAAGGGGCTATGTTGGTTGGAATATCCTACTTTTTTCCAAATTGAAAATTTATTACAAAAATAAAGATTTCCTTGAGAAAATAAGGTTTTATTTGAACAGGTTTGGTAATAAATATTACGATTTACTGAAAAATAAGTTATACATGAACCAAAAATTGACTGCAACAAGTATTTTATCAATTTTAAAACATCTAATATTTTAATTATTAGGTGGTGTGAATTTTAATAGGTAGGGTCAAAAATGAATTGGCTATGAAAAAAGGCCCCGGTATTAATAAAAGAGCTAAATTTGATCTAAAATTAACCTTTTTTTTCTATTTAACTCCTAGAGAATAATAAAAAAGGGTTCAGGGGTTACAAGGTCGAAACGTTTATAAGTTAAAATTTGTTTAACAATTTGACTTAAACAAGACTGAATATTAAAAAAAAATATATATACAGTGTTGATTTAACCTTATTTATTAAAAGTTAACTTACGTAATTGTTTTAAAAGTTTTTTTTATTTTACATATATACACCTTTTATAAGAAGGTACCGGTACAAAAATATTACAAATAATAATTAAATGTAAACTAATGTGCAAATGGCAAATTAATAATGAGAAAAAACATATCGATATTGAACTACATTTTTTGTTTTTTTGAAAAAAAACGTATATTTAAATAAATATATTATTTGAGTTACCTTCTTGACGGAGTTCATGTTGCTGGAAGGGAAGCCTGGCACGGAAGAGAGTATTAAAACGAGTAACGAGTAGACCTTACTGATAAAGATAAGAATTACAATAAAAAAAAAAAATGATATCTTGCTATCGACGTCAGATGATCCGATCACCACAAAACTTATTACGACGATAACTACAGTCGAGTGAGTGAGAGATGGATTAAATCTATATCTAACTACAGTGACACTTTTATGTAGAGGGAAAAAAAGATTAGAAACATTGTTGATTCAATTGGTTAGAATTGCCAACTGTAGCCAAAAATAACATCAAAACTCCCTCTCGTTTGAAATCATAAAAATAAAATTCTCGACTTGAGGGAATTATTCCCTGCAGAATGACAATTGATAAAAATGTAGTTAGCATAATACATAATTACATAACAATGTGTGTTAATAGCTAGAAATTATATTGTTACGTAGGAGGGGGATAGATAAAGCCCCCCCCCAAAAAAAAATAAACTTTAAAACCACACTATCCATTTCGGGCTATTTAATACTGAATCGCCCAGTATCAACTCGTATTTATCTATATATATAATAATCTATATATATAAAAGTCAACGTATGTGTGTGTGTGTGTTTGTTCTTTATACAAATCTACAGTTTTAGTCAGATCTCGATGAAAATTTGCACACTTGACCTTCAAAGCAAGGAAAAAATCAAGGTCAACATGAATTTTCGAAATTTCAATCTGGGTACACAGGGGTACGGGGTACAAGTAATAAATACGGGGTCAAAGTATTGAATACCCTTCGTGATGCATATCGTTGAAAAGCTCTTTAAGAGTACAGTAATTTTTGTTATGTACACTTTTGTCATATTTTTATTTAGGAGGAGGGTAAAATGTAAAAATAGAGCTACATCTTATTTGTTCTTTATACAAATCTATAGTTTTAGTCCGATCTCGATGAAAATTTGCACACTTGACCTTCAAAGCAAGGGGAAAATCAAGACCTACATCAATTTTCGAAATTTAAATTTTGGTACACAGAGGTACGGGGTACAAGTAATGAATACGGGGTCAAAGTAATGAATACCCTTCATGATGCATATCGTTGACAAGCTCTTTAAGAGTACAGTAATTGTTGTTATGTATAGTTTTGTCATATTTTCATTTAGGAGAGGGGTAAAATGGAAAATATAACTTTATCTATATATAAAAAGAAGAGTATCTATATGAGAGAATGTCTTTTATACAAATCTACAGTTGTATCCCAATTTGATGAATATTTACACTCTTTTTCTTCTAAACAAGGTGAAGGTCACTGCCTACATGATTTTCCGAAATTAAAATTTTGGTACACACAGGTACGGGGTACAAATGTCAAAGCAATGGATACCCTTCATGATGCATATCGTTGAAAAGCTCTTTAAGAGTACAGTAATTGTTTTTACGTGCATTTAGGGGGGTAAATGGAAAAATATATCTAAAAGTCAACGTATGTGTGTATGTTCTTTATACAAATCCACAGTTTTAGTCCGATCTCGATCAAAAAATGCACACTTGACCTTCAAAGGAAGAAAAAATCACTGTCTACATGCATTATCGAAATTTAAATTTTGGTACACAGGGAACAGGGTACAATAATGAATACAGGGTCAAAGGACTGAATACCCTTTATGATGCATATCGTTGAAAAGCTCTATACGATTACATTAATTGTTGTTATGTACAGTTTTGTCATATGTATTTTCATTTAGGAGGGGGTAATATGGAAAAATATAGCTATATCTTATACAAGCATTCTCCCCGCGCTTCGCGCGGGGTTCATGCTTGCAATCAGTGGCTGTATATTATTACTATTTTATATCTATTACTATCATATTGGTTAATGGAGTAGGCCATTTCATTAAATATAATACTTTATACTTAATTATTTGTTTAGCTTGATCCTTTAACGAACACTATATTACACAAAATACTATTAACTATGTAGTAATGGATCGTAAACAATATTCCGTGAATAAGCAATTCCATCTGTAACCCTCTCAGATGGTATCAAAATTTGTATTTACTATGATGTAAATTGGCCGTGGCTTAAGACATGTTTCTGAGATCCACGCACCAACAAAAGATATATGTTTGACCCTGGGATTTATTTCTAATGAACTCTGATAATATTATATATATATAACTAAGATGGTTTTCTAACTTGAATGAAATATTTAGATACTTATTTCAGATATGCCTTAAAATATTAGAGATATTGCTCGCTATTAAAAAGTACTTCAGGAGGATACACAAAATCATTAAGGTCATTTAAATCTGTTACATATGCAACTCCATTAAGAGATATTATTACGTACGTCACTTCGTATACAATTTCTTACTCTTTCTAAAGATTGAGGAACCATCTTTAATTTTTAATCAGTGGCTGTATTACTACCATTGTATACCTATTACTATCATATTGTTTAATTGAGTTGGCCATTTCATCAAATATAATACTTTATGATTTGAGATTCACACAAACAAAAAATTGTTCTTTACTCTGGGATTTATTTATTGTCATCGAGTAAGCTAATTTTAGGGGGAACTTTCTATGCATAATTTCCACACCTTTATTTTTTCCGACTTCAAATTTAAAGTTATTATTGGAATTAATATTATTTCCTTCCGAAGATGGTTTTTTCTAACTTGAATAAAATATTTAGATATCTTAACTATGATTAATTTAGTTCCATTAACTAATGAATTGATTAATTAAATTTAAATTTCTCATTTATATACCTTTAGAACGAAATTTATAATCAATATTTGTTTATATTTCTTTATACTTGTTTTGAACTATACAATATAACAATATAATAATAATAATAAATATATCTATTGTTATAAGCTTATAAAAATAATTATTTGTTAAAAAGTGAATATGAAGTAATTTATGAAATTGTTAATTTGTTTGTTCTTTATAAATACTAATTTTTCTCAGCAAAAACGACAAATTTATAGAATAATTGGAATTATAAATACCCGATTTAATAGCATTAGTGTGAGGTTCAAGCACCCGAATAGAAAATTAAATCAGACAATAATTGATCACGCCATGAGAGCCCTAAGTCAAAAATTTAACAAACATTGATCAAATTTCTTTATTTCAGGTAGAATCGATGGTCGTAACCGTTAGGTTCATGCCAGGAATTGCTGGCTGTGTCTCAGTGTTAATATATTAGAGTAAATTATAGGCCCTGTCATGAAATACATTTCATTATATTTGATTAGTTTTATTACAGAATAATAAAAATAAGGACAGAACCTTTATCAATTTATTTTATTATTTATTAGTACTCGAGATTAATTGAAACATAAGTAGTTAAAGTCAAGGAGAAATAATAATTGTATATATAAATTTAGCTACATCATATAAAAAAGAAAACAATGTCGTCGAAATAATTTGCCATACACACAACTAAACTATAAATTGCCCTAAATAAACTTAAACATTCATTTAAATATAGTAAAACATTCATTTTAAATAAACTGAAATATAAACTTAATATAGAATTTAACAAAACTGTAAATCAGTTCATTCTAGTAATAATAAGATGATAATAAAACAATTTAAAAAAAGTAAAACATTTATTTAAATAAAGTAAAAAAAAATCATTTAAATAAACATAAAAATTCATTTAAATAAAGTAAAAAAATCATTTAAATAAACAAACTTTATTTTAAATAAAATAAAACAAACATTAAAATAAAGTAAAATATTAATTTAAAGGAAGTAAAATATTCATTAAAATAAAGTAAAAAATTCATTTAAATAAACTAAAATATTCATTTAAATAAACTAGAACATTTTCTTAATATAGAATTTAACAACCTATCAAAAACAATTCTAGTAACAATAATATGGTAATAAAAACAATTAAATAAATAAGAATAAAATTATACCTTAATAAATGTCGGTAGTATGACAAAAGATGTGGGTAATAATATGGTAATAAAAACAATTAAATAAATAAGAATAAAATTATACCTTAATAAATGTCGGTAGCATAACAAAAGATCTGGGGAGTAGAAGTGCACTCCACGGCTGGACATGTAAGACTGGTCAGGGAGACTGACGGAGAAAGAGAGGGGGCATTTGTTTACAAAGTGTGTTTTCGCGGAAACTATTTTATTTATTATCTTTTACCTAGCGAACAACATACTTTATTATTCAATATTTGTTTATATTTATTTATTCTTGTTTTTAACTATAACATAACCATAAACATAACCTTATAAAAAGTATTATTTATTAAAATAAACGTAAATATGACGTTATTTACGGTATTTTAAATTCGTTTTTTCTCTATATATATTCATTTTTCTCGGCAAAAAAGACAGATAATTTGAAAAATAAATACTCGTTTTAAAGAGCATTAGTGTGGGGTTTAAATACCCCAATCGAAAATTAAATCGGCCAATAATCGCGGACGCCATGAGAGCTAAAAGTCAAAATTTGACCAAAAATGACCAAATTTACTCGATTTAAGGTAGAACCGATGGTCGTACGACAAAAAGTCATAGGACCAAAATTGTAGATCTTTTAAAATCAGTTACCTTTGGTGCTATCCGCTTTTCGATATGACTTACCGTTTAGCCGCTATAGCCCTTCGAAGAAACCCTTCAATTCGCGTCCCCCGTTTTTATTTTTTTAAGGGGGGTAAAAATAATTTTTTTCGACTTTTCAGATTTTTCTAGTCGGTTTGTGCCGATTCGGGACAGTGCCCAAACATTTTGATAACCCGATCAGCTGATTAGCCACTTTATATATATAATAATAATATAAATAATATATATAATAATAATAAATAATAATACCAAAAAATAATACGAAACACCACAACATCGCTATTTTATAGGAATTTCACATACATCAAACTATCAAACTTCAAAGCGACGGGGCGCGACCTAGCAGTTCTTCAAATGAGCCCAAAGTTTTTATCACTACATGTTTTTAGATTTTCAAAAAAACATTTTTTCAACCCACCCTACTGTACCATACTGGTCCAAACGATCCTCTGGCAATACCAAGCACTGGTTTGTATGACATGCGCAGTTATGTCAAGCGTCACACATGTCAAAAGGAAGGTTCCCTAACTGTTAGGTTTCCTAGAATGTTTTTAATACAGTGCGAATTATAGTGCTAAACCTGACATGATTTTATTACATGTATACGCATGACGCATACGCTAACATTGTAGCGCATAAAACCATGTGTATAAAACCAGTCCTAAACGATTTCCGAACAATCCGCGGGATGATGCAAAAGACGGTACAAATTTGGGGGTTGGAACAAACCTTTAAATTATCTCTGGGAAAGCCTATCAACGTGCACCAAGCTCAACCATTTGTGTTCCATTCGTCTTTGCACAGATAAATATGGTCGGATAATTATTGAACTCTCCTCGTATTCTGCTAAATCTTATTATTTTAAAAATTAGGTTTAGATCTTATAATTAACTCTTATGTTGGTTAACCTAATAAGTTCATTGTTATTTACTTGTTTTAATACTTAAGTATTTTTTATTATTAAACTAATCTTACCTTTTCACCTATGTTTGTTCTATTGTCAATTGTCAGTAATAGAACTTGAAAGTTGGTAACATCGATCGCATCTCCATCGACCTTCCACAGTGTTAACTGTGCAATATTGCTGATCGCATCTTCACCGACGTTCCACAGTGTTAACTGTGCAATATTGCTGATCTCATCTCTACCGACCTTCCACAGTGTTAACTGTGCAATATTGCTGACCTCATCTAAGCTGTCCTCTTCACTTACATCTTTATATGATTGTTTTTATTGAAATCGGTGCAGTAGACATTACTATATTACACCCTTGCATCTCCATATGATTTTTTAAGTAACCTTATAATATAATATTTCGTTTTATATCTGTCTTCTTATTAGATAGATATAACATGATAGTTATGTTGTATGATCAGATATCCCTATTCCCTACAGAGTAATAAAATGTTAATCTAATTTTATTGTGTCAACTAAGGGTTATTAAAAATGAAATAAAATGAACTACTTCATTTCAGGGTTTTTTTATTTATTTACAAAAGTCAAATGACATAGACCTTTTACTACAATAAATATTATTGCAAGTGCAGTGACTCACATTAAAACCAATATATATTCAGTTATAGAGTTGTTAGCTTTGACTAATCACTTTTAAATTAATATTTTGTTTTACCATCTGTTGACTCATTGTAAAAAAACCTTTCTTTTTTTTAAAAAAAAGTTTAATAACTAAACCAAAAAGGTATTATAATTTATATATAATTGTCAATTAAGGCATTTAATATGAAAAAATGTTTATTGTAGTAAAATATCTATGTAATTTTAATTGTGTATATTTAATTAAAGGTTTGAAAATGTCCCCCAAAAAAAGAGGGACAAAATATAACCCTGAAATGAAGTAGTTCATTTTATTTAATTTTTAATAACTCCTATAGTTGACACAAAAAAGTAGAGATTATTAATTTTAAGGGGACAACCAAAATATGTAGAAATGAATGAAATGTTATATTAATTTAATAGTAATAACACTTATATAAAAAAACACAGAAAATAGTATATATATTTAAATATTAAAATATCAAGTACATTTTGTCTTATAATTTAATGCATTGTTTTTTTTTTTTAAATGTAAATCCACATATAAATATAATAATAATATAATTATCCCTTTTGGTAATGATAATTATTTAAAAATGTAAATTTTTATCCTTTAAAATATGTTTTTTTATCTTATGTTCTATCGTAATTAGTAATTTTTTATTAACACGAGTATTGTTATTCTTTTAAATTATTTAAACAAAATTAATTATTAAACATCAAGTAAATAAAATACATCAATCTTTTAATAAAATAGTATTTTTTTTTTCTTTTTATTATTATTTTAATATCATTTTATAAAATTAGTAGTTATTTAAAGGAAGGAACAATTATTTTAATTTTTTTTTTTAACGACTATTCGAGTGATTCTTAAATTATGTAAATTAAATAATATATATATATATATATATATTAGTTAAATAACATTATTGTTTTTAAATTATTGTTTAAATGCACTAATTAATACTTTTTTTAAAAACCTAAATTATAATTAGTATTTTATAAAAAGTAACAGTTATTTTAATTTTACATCAATTTTAGTTATTTATTATTTAAATAAAAATAAATCTTCTGTTTAAAAGAAGATAAAAGAATCGATTTATTTTTTTTTTTTTAATACGATAGATCCTGTTTTGTTTGAGTTTCAATTTTTTTTTTTTTGGCATTTTATTTTATATAAAAAAGGAGCATTTAGATCAAGAGCTAATATAACTACACATTTATCGGAAGTAAAATATCTTATTATAATATACTATTAAATTCGAAAAAATTTAATTTTACCAGCAGTAATATACTGAGTTATAACAATATTCAAACAAACAAGAAACAAAAATGAAAAAAAATTATTCTCAAAAATATGAATATCTTTTTTTATGAAAATATTGCTAATAAAATATATAAATCTTTATTATTATCAAAATATATATATGTATTTATTTTATTTTTTGTTATATATATATATATATATATATATATATATATAAATTATATTTTACTATTTAACGTAGGTTTTTAAATTTAAATAACATAAAATTCGGTAACAGTATTTTCACGGAGTAGTTTTAAACTTTTTCCCCCTTACTTTAATGTTGGTTATGTTGTCCTTCAATATGTGTTTAGCCTAATATTTGGTTATATTCTGTTTTTGCTTTACTGTTATTGATAGCTTTGATTGGATCTATTGCTTTCGTCCGCGAATGTTGCTCCAATAAAGCGCTCGACGGTTTATCTGGTACTTTGATCTATATCCTGTTTTTCAAATTGACAATGACTTAATTTTTGTTTCTTACTACTGCGATTGTCGATACTTCTTTAGATTGTTACTCCCCTATGATATGTTAGTCCCCTATGACTTTGACTAAATAACTATTAAGACAAAGGGATGTTTAGTCCGATGAACTTTGGGACAAAGGAATATCACACTTCTATTTTTATAAGGGGAGTAACAGTTTAAAGAAGAACATTCCGTACACCTTCTTTAGATTGTTACTCCCTTCTGTTTTCTTCTATAAGGTGAGTAACAATCTAAAGAAGTGCCCGATTGTCTCTATCCACATTCTTATCTTCTACAGGTCTTTTTACTGTTATTATTTGCCTGATAGTTCCTTGCATCATGTTATTTTTCAAGTAAGTCATATTCGTAGTGTATTACCCTTTAATCTAATTTATTCTTCAGTCTTTCTTAGGTCTTTAGGGTATTAATAAATTTTATTGACTGATTTAATTGACTGATAAAGATCAGTCTTATCATAAATACACTCAAGACGTATTTTCTCTATGAGAAAATTATTTTTTTAATTGAAAATTACATTAAATAGAGAACAGTGGATCATGAAATGAGGAAATGTGTAGACGCACGACGCACGGTTGAATAACTGGTAGTTAGATTTTCAAAGAAAAATTTATATTATAATATAATAGAAGGATTAAATAAAGGCCTGAAGATGCCTCAAAGGAGGTGAAATATAGCCAAAAATGGAGTAGCAATAAAATGTATTAATACCCTAAAGACCTAAGAAAGACTTTCAAGTAAGTAATTCTCACATCTGTATTGCTTATAACAATAATGTATTATAGTTACAGTAATCTAATAAAATTTAAAAATAAACTTTCGAGAGACTGAATCTGTTTAATTTTTTTTGTTTCTTTTTCTTTGTATTATTGACGGTTTCGTTCTTCTCTAGAAGCTTTTACAATCGTTAAATTGTGTCCAATATGTTTGTTTTCATAGCTTTTTTTTTTTTTTTTTTTTTCACGTTCTTCTTAGCTTGTTTCGTTTAGTTTAGTCGCTCCTAGTTTCTCGATTGGAATTTTATATTATTTTTCCTTTACCGATATTGGACTTTATTGTTGCGCGCCTGCACTCAAACAATAGGACATCTGAATGACACAATGAATAAACAGTTAAAGTTTAATACCAACCATATGATATTCAATAAAACTTTAGCAATCTACATTATGAATACGTGTTTAAAGATTACAACAACTACCAAGAATAAACAACGAGACCAGAAAAAACATACCAAGAAAACATACTAAGAAAAAACAACGAGACAAGAAATAAAAAAAAATTAATGAAATGTAATGAATGGACTTTCTAAGCAATAAAAGTTTTAAAGCACCACCATCATCAACGGACTTGTATTAATATTAAAAAATAATAAATAAACAAATAAGTGAATAACAGTAAAGTTTGCTATTAAATTAACAATAATAACAACAACAACAATAAGGGATTAACAAGTCAATGTTGTTTTGTAATTGGGTTTAGTATCGGGAATTTGTATGAAACATGTCTTATCTCTGTGGAAATTAGTACTAGGTAATTGGATTTTTGTTCTTAGGAGAGCCTTAAGTTTTTTGGATCTACATTAAAAATATGTGTCAGCTCTAGATACAATTTTAAATTGATAAATAAGTCATTGAAGGTTAGAACTATTATAAACTAAATATCATTATAAGTAATAAAATTAATATGTGTGTATGTAGACAAGGTGCGATTAGTAAGTTCCCGGGCTAAATTCATTAGCGTGGTTAAATTCAAAATCGTTTTTAGCCCCGTCAAACATTTCTTCTTAAGAGGGTTTATAACGACTTCGACACCTTCTCCACGTCTCAAATGCAATGGAAAAAGGAATTCTTAGTCCGGAATTACGGTGATTTTGTTTAGATCACCTCTGCGGTGTCGAAGCAACGCCCAACTTAAGTGGCGATTGGGCGATCCGTTTCCTGCCATCTAGTCCTGGCCCCATTCCGGGTTTCCCTACATGCAGTCTCCCCACCATTCGTCTGGGTGTTGCTTTTACACGGCCCGGCCCGATTCCATCCAGTCAGTAGCTGCCGAACGGGCTTTTCCTTAGGGAGACAGAGAAATCAGGTTCGACGAAGAGGATTATGCTGTCAGTTCGCAAAATGAAGGGGTGGGGGCCTGGAGTTCCCCCACTTTTCAAACATAAACTTCCCTGTTTGGATACTCCCCTCAAAACTTGACCAGGAACGCGCTTTACACTTTCAGGTTTACAGGCCGAGGGGACGTAGCCCTGACTTATTTGACCTCAAAATCCTTATCGTATTAAGGAAAATGTAAGCAGACAGGATGTCATAGTAAAACATTAATTGTTTCTTCTGATTTTTTTTTTAAAAATTAGAAAATGTCTCCTGCATAAATGGTTTATTTCAGGTACAGTTGCTGCAAGGCAGTCAGGTAATTTTGTGCCCTACTCTTATAAATAGATATCATCTTCTAAATAATGTTACGCTCTCAGCATCGCTTTCCCAATCCAAAGTGTACTTCCAGCATTATTAGACCTGTTTTTGGCATGACCAAATATTTCCACTACACTATCACTATCCCATAGTAGTCCAGGTCTATTCATTCCTTCTTATAATTAGCATTTTCTTCAGTACGACCCCTATCCTGAAGTCAATGTGTATCTAATGAAATAACTACCAATAGAATCTTCAGTTAGGTTATGGACTAAAGGTAGCTCAAGCTTCACCTGTGTATCAGGTGTATCAATCATCAGATAATCTTGTCCAGTCAAGCTAAATTCATCTAATTCAACCTCTTCGTCTCTAGTCCTTGATCGAGATGGGCTGTCAGCAGCGGCAAGCTGGCCGTTGCTCCAGTCTCTCAGTTGCATCTGCAGGTGGAGCGTGTTGTGGGCTCCACATTTATTTCTGCCGAAATTGACGATAAATACGTTCAAGCCTTTTAAGTCTACCGGAATCAAGGGATGTATTCTTGACTTTCGAATGCAGGTGATTATCAGGTCTGGAACTACCGTCCACACCGTTTGTTTTTAAAGATCAAAACAAACTTAAAGTGATAAAAGAAACGAAATCAATATCCCATAATTAGCTATTCACAAAAGTAACAATATCCATCTACATAACGATAGACGTGAACTATCCTGAAATACAAAAGTACTTTGTACTTGAAGACGGACAACGGAGTATAACGATAAGATCCGTTGTAGAAAACCCCTTTGTGCTCAAACGCAACACCAATATTTTCTTGCTCTGTCAGTTCTCGTGCGTACCCTTAGTTAATATAGCCTTCAACTTGTTCATAATATTGGTCACAAAGGTTTTCGTTGTGGCCATTTTATCTTCCTTACTTCTTACCCTTTATAATGTAGCTCTTCTAATCTCAGTTAATTTAAAATTTCCTTTTTCTTTATCATAGTCTGACCTCCCGATGATTGTCTTTTGTTTGTCTACGTATTTGTCCTGTCATATCTATTGTTCCTTCTTCGGCATGTATCATGTTTTTGTTCTTGTCAAGTTTTGGAAAGGCGAATTAAAACTATTATTTCCAGCAGGAAGCCTATGTCTTCATTATGTTCATATTCGCAACTAAACAAACTGAACTCACGTTCCACTATATTTATATGGTTAATGTACTCAAGTCAATAAGCAACCTAGCCAAGTTTTGTCTAGGGGTGATTGGTGCCCTTCTTGATCCTTGTGCAACTTGTCTGGCTATGGTCAGGTTAATATTGCCTTGTTCAATCGATAGTTGAGGTTCAGTCCGATTAAACTATTTGAATAGTATGTCGTTTAAATGATTCCATTTCGTTTTAATATATTGACAGCACTACATGATTTTGTCGTGCCTATTCTGTCTTGACTGGAATCGGGATTTCATTGGTATGACCTCTGTTCTGAAATGACTCAGTTCATGAATGTAATGAAAGAACTGAGTCTCTAGAATCCTCGATTAGGTTAATAATTGTTGGTTTCGGACTAGGCCCAAGAAGAAAAGGGGGGTTTGGTCAATAGGGCCGATATCTTTTTACGATGGTGACTTTGACACGCAGTTACACGCAGCTTGCGTTTACAGGTAAGTGCGTTAATGTATTTTTCCTCCCTCCTCAAAAAAAAAAAAAAAAAATAAATAAATAAAAAAATAAAAAAAAATATATATACATATATATACATATATACAGTGTGTCCCAAGATACAAGATAGTAGTTTTTAAGTAATTTTATATATTCACTCGCAATTTCATTCAGTCACTCGTTCATTCAATCGAAATTAAATTTATATCGTAAATTCATGTAATTTTATTCAATCGTTATTTTATAAACTTAATCGTAATTTCATTGATTAGTTTGTTTATTCAATCATAATTAAATTTATATCGTACATTCATTTAAGCATTAGTTTATTTAATGGTAATTTAGTTCATTCAATCGTTATTTCATTCAATCCAAATTTAGTTCATTTAATCGTAATTTTATTTATTCAATTGTTTTTCTATTTATTCAATCGTAATTTCATTCAGTCGTTAGTTCATTCAATCCTAATTTAGTTCATTTAATCGTAATTTTATTTATTCAATTGTTTTTCTATTTATTCATTCGTAATTTCATTCAGTCGTTAGTTCATTCAACCCTAATTTAGTTCATTTAATCGTAATTTCGTTCATTACCTAGATCAAGGATCCACTTTGATAGAGCCCCACACTCGCTCTATCATGTGATGACCAACCATTTATTTGTCACCTCCATAGATTTTTCGACATATTGTGCAGAATTACTGGTATATAGTTTTAAACTTACAGCTACACTAAATATTACAGCTGTAATGAAGAACTTAGCAAAATAGCCCAGTGAGGTGGTCATGACCAACAATTTTCCAGTCTTCTTCAGTGAACGGATTTTGGCACAACTCGCAAATATTTGCTTCTTGACATTAAACTTTTTCTTCTTATGACAGAGGTCTGATTGGATCATTTCTTGAGTTCATTCTGTTCGTTACTTAAACATATACTACATCTACTGGGTTTCTCTTCATGTTTAAAATTTAAAAGAATAAATATATATATTTTATATATTAATGTCAAATTTAAATTCATTTACATTTAATCAATGTCATTTATTGATGTATAAATCAAATTTAAAATATAATATAATTTATAAATAAATGCCATCTTCTGGTTTTCTCTTCATGTTTAATTTTTTGTTAAGAATAAATGTAATTTAAAATATAATATGGTAACGTCATTTATTAACGTATACTTAAAATTTGAAATATAATATGATTTATAAAAAATGATAATGTACGTGAAATAAAAACGTATTATGACTGTACCCCCTTATTATCCCTAATTTTGGTAACTCTACAAGTTGTCTCAATATTCATTCATTATTGTTTTCCATTCATGATGTTGTTCACTTTCTAAAGCATCTTTTGAGCTTTGATTTTCGGATGTTTTTTTGTTTTTTCTAGTTGTCTTTTTTAAAAAATGTTTTAACTTTCTTTAGTCTTCCAGTTTTTCCGGTTCTTAGTATCTTCGGTCTCCGTTGACAAAAATTGAGGCAGTAAATCCGAGGCCATCTTCAGTTGATGTTTCGTCCGAGGCGTCTTCCAAATTTTTAGTTTCTTCGATTTTTTTTTTCAGTTGGTAATTCATTTTTTATTTTTTATAGGGTAAAAGCACCAGTCGCGGACACTGTACTAGTGGTGGACACTTGAGACTTCAATAACCGATAATAAGAAATCGGAATGAGTTAAAGGGACGAGTCTTTGCTGTACTCTTCAGTAGTGGACTCTAGCAGTTATGGTTAAAAGCGTGGCAGGTTGGAAGAATCGGGGAGGGGCTGTAACTTCCGGATTCAGTGAGTGCTAGGACGCCTCATGTCAAACAACGTGCTTTCTTATCTGTTCGCTTAAGGAAGGTAAGGTAAGTATTTAAGGTTTTGTAATTTATTTTAACGATGGAATTATTTTTTAATATAATTAAATGTTTTTGCACATATTTACATTGAAGTTTCTATCTGTATTATTTTCGTACACAGTGGTGTCCGGTATAGGTCCACTGATTTTTTTTGCAATGCGGTAGGCATATTTTATTTCTTTAGGTTAGGAATCTATTATTTTTTTTATAAATGCCTGCTTATTTATATATTTCATGTTATAGTTTTTATTTTTATATATTTTTATTCAAATAGTCTACTTTTTACAGATATTAATTATGATATGGCCCTGAAGAGAAGAAAGAAGATTCTTAATTATACTGAGGATCAAATGAAAAATGCTATTGCTGACCTCTATGGAGGAATGGCAATTGCGACGGCTGCAAGAGTTCATAAAGTTCCTCGTGTTGCATTAAATTACAAGGCAAGACCTATTGAACGTAAAGTGGGACCTGATTCTATTTTGAAAAAGGAAGAGGAGAAAGAGAGAAATAAATGTTGGTATCTTGGATAATATCACTGTTCAGGCAGGGTTCCCTGTTACAAAAGATAAAGTTCTTGATATTGTTAAAAAAAATTATCGAGGATCTAAGAAGAAGAATACTTTTATTTTAACAAACCTGGTAGAAAATGGTTTCAATTATTTTAAAAGGAAATCCAATTATATCTACCATATTAGCTCAAAATTTGACTGTTTCCAGAGCTTCGGTTCAAAAATCTGATGGCACTCGTCCACTTTCAATTATTTAAAAGAAAACATGTATGGCTACATATTATTTAAAATAATATGTATATTAACATTATTTTTTTTTAAATACTCGCTTGGGTTAGGAATATTAAATTAAGACGCTTATGTTAAGAAATATTAGTTAAACATAAATGATTTGTGATTTTTATTAGACTGGTACTGAATCTGATATTATTGAAATCATATAAAGGTTCATCCATAATTTTTAAATAAAACCGTAGTTAATATATGACTCATATATTATGATAATTATATAATATGAGTAATTGTGTTACCAAAATAAGGAGGCTCATAAATAATAATTCCAAAAAAGCTGTTGTAGTAATATAACGTTTTTATTTATGGTTTATCTATTAGGCAATTTAATTTTCTTTTTTGATTGTTTTCCACATATTTGTTTCACACATATTTTGTATTGCAATTTCGTGTTTTATAAATAAAAAAATATGTTGTTTTAATAACTTGTTCCTCTTTAATTTTCTATATTTATTGTAATTTTATTTGTAAATAATAAACGTTATTTTTTAAAATACTCGCTTATGTTAGGTTGCATATTGCTCATATTTTCATCTTAATTACAATTATTATTATTTATTTACAAAATATAATGATGACAACTAATTTCCAAGAATAGTGTTATGCCTATAAGATATATATGAAGGCAAAATTTGAAATATATTACTGTGTCCACCAATGGAACATGAAGTGTCCGGTTTAGGAACATGCATTTTTTTGGGTGTCCACTACTGGTGAAAAAACATGTAGTTCATTTTTTTAATTTTAAAATATAAAGCATGATTATAGAACAATCTTACGATAATCAATTAAAAGAAGAGGATTTAACAAATTCATTGATGTATATACGAGATTAATAGCAAATCATTAAGAGGGTCATACAACGGTTAAAACAGAAGTTCGACCTTTAAGTGTCCGCCACTGGTGCTTTTACCCTAATGTTTTTGACTTGGTATAAGTCGGGATTTTAGAAAATGTTTTTTTTTTAAAAATCAATTATGTGTTTTAAGATGATAAGAATATGAAAAACATGTTGGTAAATTTATATATTTTTTTTAATTTGTTTTGTGACAGAATTTAAATTTTAATTAAAAAATTTAAAAAGAATTGAAGGTATTATAAGAATTGAAATTTGAATTTGTGGTATTTTCATTGTCATATTTATAATTTTTGTATGTTTTAATTTCAATAATTTTTACATTAATAATATTTTTTATTTAATTTATGATTGGATTTCAGAGGCGATAAGCCTTGGCTTCTTCCGAATGCATTTTTCGCTTTTAGGGCAATTTTGTTTTAATTTAACCAATAAAATTAACTTCGAATAACTCTTAACTATGAGAAAGTTGGTGTTCTATTTACACGAAAAGACAGAATACAAAAAATAATAATACTGGTAATAAATGAATACTTAAGTCATTTATAAGCTAGATTATATTCCCTACTGGCATGATGTGTTTTACAAAACATAAAGATAATTAAAAAGAAGAGATAAAAAAAAAAAAATAATAATAATAATAATTCGATAATAATAGTTTCTGTAATAATAAAATAACATAACATTAGTAGTATTGTTGTGTAAAAACCAATTATTGATAATTATTAGAGTAATAAATAAATAGGTACTTAAGTAATTTCTAAGCTAGATTATATTCCCTTCTGGCATAATGTGTTCTATAAAACATGAAGATAATTGAAAAGAAGAAGAAAAAAAAAAAAAATAATAATAATAATTCGATAATAATAGTTTCTGTAATAATAAAATAACATAATAACATTAGTAGTATTGTTGTGTAAAAACTAATTATTGATAATTATTAGAGTAATCAATAAATAAATGCATAATATAATAATAACAACAATGGCTTAACCAGGAGATTTTATTTTGATTAGGCAATTTAAATTAATTTATTGACGGATGACTCCACACTAATTCGACTTATCACTAGCATGTAAGATGACAGATGTAGGAAAGACTAACGACTGAAATCAGAAAGTTGATGGAAGAAAAATGACAAACCAAATTTCAGTAATAAACCAACGGCAACTAAATAAAATCACAGGGAAGTTGCTTCCAAGTACTTTTTAGGGTTTCGTAGGCTACTAGGCATATACGTTATTATATGATGAAATAACATTTTATTATTTCTCCATCTATATGAAAGTAAAAAAATATAAACAAATTTAAATGGATGCCCCCCCCCCCGCCCCAAAAAAATAGTGTAAAGCAAGGAGAGTAGAGTAGATGTCCCTTGTTCAATTCCCCAGGGGTTAACAATTTTTTTTTATCGGTAATAACAAAAAGTTAAATTAATTTTTTTCTGGATATTTTCATCTCCCTACCATAAGGCATTTGCATGAATTATTTAAAAAATTTAGGGCTAACCGTCATAGGGGACATTTTTTATGGTGAAATTTTGGAGATACGCAATACTGGCGGTAAAAAGCACAATAGTCATTAAAAATGTTGAGCATTGCACATTTTTTCGCATTACGCATGGGCATATTAAATGTTTAACTTCTCAACATTTTTCCTATGTGTGAGTCAAAAAGTTGCGCCAGTATATCAACTATCACATCGTCTAGCTTGAACGGTTTGGGGGATATGAATCAAAGTACGACGGACAGACAGACACATCACCCTCGGCATAAACCTGATGTCGGGCAAATTTAGGCCATACAGGTACATCATGTTTGCGCAAACATCAAACAGCCCCACACACGGTCATAAGTTTGAGCAAACATTTTGACCGTGTATGGGGGCCTTAAGGGTTTCGAGGATGATCAACGAAACCCTAATAAAACAATTATTGAGGCGTGACAAAAGAAAATATCATTCTTACAAAGAGGAACTCGTAAAAATAATATCATCATGTTCGGGTTTGAATAAATAAAACTGAACAAATATTAGAGAACGCACATTTATCAGTAAAATAAAAGAATATCTCAATATGTATTGGTGTAGCTGACTTGGATTATATTAGAAGACATGGTAATCCAAAAAATGAAAGTAGGCCTTTATATAAAAATGGTTCACTTCAAGAAACAAATGGAAACCATGTTCCAGCTGTGTTGTGTTGTCTGTTTCAGCTCTGCTTTTTTGGGGAAGTAGACATGTATAATTTATTATTTATTATTATTAATATTATTTATTATTTATTTTTGCCATATTGGCCGCCATCTTGGAAATTTTAAATGTGAAAACTCCAAAAAGTCTACAGTTGTCACACATGCCGAGATGCACCTGTGTGCGGAATTTCATGTTCCTAGATATAGTAGTTTATGAGTTGAAACATGCCAACGGACAGACAGAGCCGATATATAAGGTTTCTTTTCGTACTTCGTACACGTACAGAAACCTAAAAAGCACCCAGAGAAAACCAAATCCATAGCAATTGATTGAACAAAGATGAAGTTGACCAGGAAATAATAAAAAGTTCATAGAAAAAAATACCTACAACTACAGGACATAACGAGACGAATACAGAATGATGGAACTACTGCAAGAAGTGAACGGAAAGAGTGGGATGTTCAAGGTACGTGCAAAGTAAAAAGGAACTAGGAACGTTTGCTGGTATTATTAGAGGATATTGAGATACTTGTTAATGGACATGGTATGCTTTTTGATCAAAGATAAAGAAGATTTAATGATGAAGTAGCTGGAAATATAATCAAGAGATTTATAGAATCGGAGCTACAAATGTATGCTATTGATATTCGAGGCAATTAAGAATTTTAAAAGTTTGGGTGGGGTAAATAATGGAGGTAACAAAATAAATGGTTAATCATCACATAAAAGAGCGACCTCGTACATAAAAGAGAGAGTGGAAGGCTCTATAAAAAAATAATACATAGCATTTTTCGTTAATTTCAAGACAAGTATCCGGATAGACCAGACAGGGTTTAAGGGGCGATTAGACAACCAGTTCCCTGCCATTTGGTCATGGTCACGGCCAGGGTTTCCCCGTGTGCGGGCTACGCACCACTCGACACTCGACACTCGACACTCGACAGGGTGTTGCATTTACACGGCCGACTCAGTTCATCTAGCAACTTTTCCTTAAGGAGATAAGAAAGAGGAAAGGAACCGTCGGTTCGCAGGGTAGAGTAGTGGGGGCCTATAGTTCCCCCACTTTTCTACCCTAAATCGGATGGAATCTCCATCCGACCGCCCTGTCTGGTTTTGCCACCAAAACGTGACTACCAACGCGAGTTACTAATCGCCCTTTTGGAGACAGTGGAATCGGGTCCAACGAAGAGTATTACACTGTCCGTTCTCAGGGTGAAATAGTAGGGGGTCTTTAGTTTCCCTACTTTTCTCACTACGTCGCGTCGGATGGAATCGCCCTGTCTGGTTTCACCCCAAAAACGTGGCCAGGAACACTAGTTACACGAGGTTTTCAGGCCGAGGGGGCGTGGCCCCCACTTAAGGAGACCAGATCAGCTTGTCTTATCGCCCCTTTGGAGTAGATTCTCAACTCTGGACATTATCTTCGCGCTTAAGCAGCTTATAAAAACAATTAAACAATATAACCTTTCAATTGAAATTATTCTTCATTGACTGAAAAAACCTTTCCACTCACTCAATACAGCCGAAAAAATAAAAACTCAAAACAGTTAGGGTAGAAAAGACTTAATTAATTGATAACATATTTACCGTAGTGTCAATATATATTAATTATATATTCATCGACGTTCCGGTATTTACTATATAATCAATATTCTCTTCTACCCTTATATATATATATATATATATATATATATATATATATATATATATATATATATATATATATATATATATATAATACATACATACAGGGTGCAACCGACATAAACCAAAAAAATAAATTTGGTGACAGTAGATTCAAAATGGAGCAAAACGCCGTAAAGCATATTTTTTTCTCGTTCTATCCAACCATCTTGGTAGGCACTTATACTCGTATTTTGGTAGGTGTGTAACTTCTGAGTATATTCGAATTTGAATTTATCCCTGAGATCGATACGGAATTGGAATTGCTGACTATACCGTTGGAATGAGTATTGAATAAGGAAGTTTTTGTGTAACATGACAGCCTCCAAGAGCTTTTATAGGAAAATATACAGCGTTCATAGAATTTCAGAAATTTTAAAATTTATAAATTTTCAACATTTGAAGTGTTATTTAGGGTTTTAGGTAGTGGTTTCCAAAACTGAGGGTGGACTAGTTTAGAGTTGAAGTGGAGAAAACATGCATTTTAAAAATATCATAATATCTCGGCAACGCATTGAGATAGAAAAGTGCGCTTGGCGGCGTTTTTATCCATTTTGGATCTAGTTTCACCAAAATTTATTTTTAGTTTAGGTCGGTTACACCCTGTATTTATATTGCATATTATATATATATATATATATATATATATATATATATATATATATATATATATATATATATATATATATATATATATATATATATATATATATATATATATATATATACATATATATATATATACATATATATATATATACATACATATATATATATATATATATATATATATATATATATATATATATATATATATATATATATATGTATATAGTGTGTCCCAAGATAGAGTATCCGAGAAGATAATTTTTCTTATTTTTGGGTTTTCGAAAAAAAGTCATTCTTTATAAAAACTTCTGCTTGTTCTTAAACTTCTAAAAATGATAATTTTCTTGATTTTGTGTACGCAGGATGTTCTGTTCTATGAAAAATTTAAAATATGACTAAGAGTAAACTATACCCTTATTTTTGATGATATCGAAAAATATTATTCAGAAATGTGGTTCAGAATTGCAAAAATCGTATAAATATTAATTTATTTTATGAATTATACAAATTTTCTGAAATATTAAATTTTTGTTTGTTTTCTAAAAATAAGCAATAAGTTAACTACAACAAATAGTTCTCTTTGGATTTTTATAATTAACAAGTGTGATACGAAACAATTGGATATAATAGCTTGGAAGAGCTAAAGGAAAGAATTTAACCGGCCAATATGTATTCCTCTAGAGCAAGTTCAAAAGGAAAATTTATAAAGAATTCATAAATAGAATCGAAGTTTGTGCAGACATAGGTGGCAATACATTTGAATGGTTATTTCTCTAATTTTATTTTTCAACTCTGAAATTGATTTTTTGTGATACTTAAATAGATGTTAAGATTAGAATTATTAATTGGAAGGTATCGACTGTGAAATAATTAAATAATATTTTATGGATAGCGAGCCCAACACATATAAACCGACCCCAACTCATATAAACCAATATTTCATGACCCAACTTATGCCTTAAACAACAAAACAAAATCTTTAATTAATGACCTATACAACTCAAAATTCATTGATTGGAAAACAAAACATAGTCTCATCGATAATACTCCAACGCCACCTAAGATGTATGGTCTAATCAAAACCCATTAACCCAACATTCCCTTACGTAAATTCTCCCATCTACAACCTATCAAAATATCTTTCTAAATTTCTAACTAATATATCAGATCCTAATTACAATACATATAAAAGACTCTTTTGACTTTAAAGATAAAATTAAACATACAATAATCCCTAATAACTATATTCTTGTTTCATTAGACGTCTCATCTCATTTCACCAACATTCCCACTGATATAATAATAGACATTGTTCGTGATAAATGGCATATCCTAACAAATCATACCGATATACCGATTGATAAATTCATAAAATGTATAAAACTGTGTTGTGACAATGGATACTTCTGCTTAAACAATACATTTTACCTCCAAATATTCGGAACCCATCCTCTTAGACCTAATCCTCAATAATCTTTTAAATGACACCTTGCCCAAACTTCTATTTCAACTACCCTTCATTTGGAAATATGTCGACGACATCATTAGCACTCTTCCCTCAAATTCAATAGCCCTAGTACTAAATTTATTCAACTTGTTTCATCCCCGGTTAAAATTCATTCATGAACAAGAGATCGACAGCAAAATTCCCTTCCTAGATATGACACTTATCAGACAACATGATAATTCTATAATCACTGATTGGTACATAAAACCCCAGAATTCAGGCAGACTTCTTAACTACAATTCCCAACATCCTCTTTCACAAAAAATAAATTTTGCTACCTCTTATTTAAATAGAGCCATCAAATTAAATGACCCTACCTACTTCAAGATAACCAATACTTCAAGTCACTAATAAATAAAATAATTCGTAAACAAAGAATCAATAATAATAATAATAATAATAATAACAATAATAATCAGAATAACAATTCCCAACCACAACCACTCAACCCAATGAAATACATCGCGATAACCTACGTAAACCAATTATACGAAAAAATCCAAAATATACTAAAAAATCCTGAACTTAAAGTCTCATTCAAACCACAAAACAACTATTTACCAAATTAAAAGACACAACACCAGGTAATAATAAATCAGACCTAATTTACAAAATAAATTGCAACTCCTGTGAAAAATCTTGGCCAAACCCCACAATACCTGAAAAATAGAATTTACCAACATAAAATAAGTTGCATTAACAATCTCATCAATCCTACTGCCCTAACCAATTATTTCCTATCAACAGGGCATACCTTTGACTTTGATCATCCTGTTATAATCACACATGCACCCAATAAATACAAAAAGAACATATTAGAGATGATTCACATAACCAAACACAACACTGTAAATAATAGAACAGACACTAATAACCTCAGCTCCCTCTACTTTAACATAATAAATAACCTAATAAAATAACTAAATCTCATAATAATTGTATAACTATAAAGCTTGTTGTTCGTTAATATTATATTTTAATAAAGAGGTCCACTCGTCATAACAGTTTTTTGGTTTTTGCAATACTTATTTTTTGTTCAATTTCTTCTTTTTTTTTGTTTTGTTCAATAGATAAATTGTTATGTTTACCCTACTTTCCTTTAAAAGTTTTTCAAGGAATACCACATGTAAAATGTTTTTTAAGACCAATATATTATGATGTCTTCTGACATCTTTACGATATCATTGTAACATGTGGTATATGAGTTGTTCCCCCACTCTATACCTCCCAACTGTTGTACACTTACCATGAAAAATAAAATCACTCAGAATCTTACCCTGAAGAAGGAAATATGTTTTCCTAAACGTCGGTAAATTAAAACATTGTGTTTTTTTACTTTTGACTGATCCTCGCTATCCATAAAATATTATTAAAATTATTAATTACTTGTGTGATTATATTGTTTATTTATTACATTAGCTTATTATTTGATTTATAAGTAATTTATTTTGTTTTCATAAAATAAATTAATATTTAATATTTATACGTTTTTTGAAATTCTGAACCACTTTTCTATATAATATTTTTCGATACCATCAAAAATAAGGGTACTTTACTCTTGGTCATATTTTAAAGTTTTCAAAAAATAGAACACCTTGCACACAAAATCAAGAAAATTTAATCATTTTTATAGGTTTAAAAACAAGCAGGAGTTTTTATAAAGAATAACTTTTTTTCAAAAACTCAAAAAGAAGAAAATTTTTCCTCTGGGATACTCTATCTTGGGACACACTGTATATATGTATACAGGGTGTCCAAGCTAATATGGAACAGCGAAATATCTCCGGAACCATGATAGATAGAAAGATGCTGTTTTCAGGGTTCGATAATGGCTATAAATGCGCTTCAGGAACATTAGCTGAACACAAATTTGGATTCTATGGCTAAAAATAAGAATTTCTCACTCTTGTAAATTTTTCGCTCCGAGCATTAGTTTGCCCTCTGGAGAGCCCTGAACTTGCTAAAATTGAAACTGGCCATTTTACAGCTAAACTAATGGATTTAGGAAAAAAATTCAGGATACAAAAAGTTCTTATTATTTGGTTTAAAACCCAAATCCTTTCATAAAAACATGCATTATTCGTATTTTTTCACTTTTTAAGCCCTGCTAAACACTTTTTTTTTTGGCAAAAAACATTTACGTATAAGGTATGAATTTTAGATTGGATTTGGATTCTATGACTAAAAATTAGAACTTTTTGTACGTTGAATTGTTTTCTAAATCCATTAATTTAGCCCAAAGTTTCAATTTTAGCAAGTTCAGGGTTCTCCAGACGGCAAACTAATGCTCAGAGCTAAAACTTTCCAAGAGTAAAAAAATGCTTATTTGTAGCCATTTAATCCATATCTAGTCTTAAAAATTTGGATTCCTATTCACTTTTTTTATTATGTAAATTGCACACACTTTTGCTTAACACAGAAAAGATTCAGCATATGTTCTGGAAGCGCCTTTATAGCCATTATCGAACCCTGAAAACCGCATCTTTCAATCTATCATGGTTCCGGAGATATTTCGTTGTTCCTTATTAGCTGTGACACCCTGTATATATAATTTTTTTTTTTTTTTTTTTTTTTTTTTTTGAGGAGGGAGGTGGAATGCATTTACGCACTAACCTGTATACGCAAGCTGGGTATAACAGAGTGTCGGACTCACCAGCGTAAAAAAAATGGTCCTACCGACTAAAACACCCCCTTTTCTACTTGAGCCAATTCTGGAACAAACAATAACCTTATCGAGGATTCTAGAGAGTCAGTTCTTTCATTAGATGCATGCACTGAGTCATTTCAGAACATGGGCCATACCAATGAAACCGATTCTAGTGAAGAAATAATAGGCCCGACAAGCTAATGTGGTGTTGTCAAGATATTAAGACAAGATGGGATCATTTAAACGAAATACTAATCAAATCGTTTAATCGGACTGAACTTCAACTACCGATTGGACAAGGCAATATTAACCTGACCATAGCAAGACAAGTTGCACAAGGTCCAAGAAAGGCACCAATCACCTGCAAGACAAAACTTGGCCAGGTTACTTATTGACTTGCGTACATCAACCGATATAAATAGAGTGGACATTGAGTTCAGCTTATTTATTCGTGAAAATAAAAATAATGACGGCATAGACTACCTTCTAGAAATAAATTTTTGAATTCGACTTTCCGGAACTAAACAAGAAAAAAAATCATTGTAAATTACGAAAAAGAAGGAAAAATGAATATAATTGAACAAACATGTAGACAAACAAAAGATAACCATTATAAGGTCAGACTATGATGAAAAAAAGTGCATTTTTAAATTTCCTGAGAGTAGAAGAGCTGCATTAAATAAAGTTAAGAAGGGGAAGAGGAAATGGCCAAAATGAAAAAAAATTGTGACTAATATTATGAAAAAGTTGAAGGCTATATTAACAAAGGGTACGCACTAGCACTGACAGAGGAAGAAAATATTGGTGTTGCCTTTAAGCACTTTAAGGGTTCTTCTACAAGAGATCAATTCGTTATTCTCCGTTCTCCGTCTTCAAGTACTTTGTACTTTTGTACTTCTGGATAGTTGGCGTCTATCTTTATGTAGATGGAATTTTTTATTTTTGTGAATAGCTAATTATGGGATATTGATTTCGTTTCTTTTATCACCTTTAAGTGTGTTTTGATCTTTAAAAACAATCGGTGTTAGCGGACGTTCCAGTCCTGATAATCACCTGCATTCGAATGCCAAGAATACATCACTTGACTCCGGTAGACTTAAGAGGCTTGAACGCATTTATCATCAATCTCGGCAGAAATGAATGTAGAGGCCACAACATGCTCCACCTACAGATGCAACTGAGAGACTGGAGCAACGGCCAGCTTGCCGTTGCTGACAGCCCATCTCGATCAAGGATTAGAGAGGAAGAGGTTGAATTACATGAATTTAGCTTGACTGGAGAAGATTATCAGATGATTGATACACCTGATACACAGGTGAAGCTTAAGCTACCTTTAGTCCATAACCGAACTGAAGATTCTATTGGTTTAGTTATTTCATTAGATACACATTCACTTCAGGACAGGGGTAGTAATGAAGAAACTGGTAATTCTAAGAAAGAATGAATAGACCTGACACTACCATGGGCTAGTGTAGTGGAAATATTTAGTCATACCAAAGAACAGGTCTAATAATGCTGGAGAGTACACTTTGGATTGGGAAAGTGATGCGGAGAGCGAAACATTATTTAGAAGTGGATTGTATTAGAACGTTATTAAAAATGTGGATTGTGAACATTAAAATTAAAACCTGATGCCTATATGAGTGTAGGCGTGCATATTTGCATCTGCGGCCGACCGTAGCAAAACTGGCCTTAACTTTTATTGATATGGTTTATTAGTATTTCATTAGTGAACGATATTTTCTAGTTATGG